>CM044104.1:7586157-7802467 GCA_024174645.1 Lemna minuta | reverse complement strand
AAGTATACAAGGTACCTATGATATGGTGGTTATGGTTTGGATAATTAGGAACCTATATCAAGGTAAGAGGTGGTCGACTTGGTCTATTAAAAGAATTCTAAGTATCTAAGGATGATGACTTTAATTTCTTTTGACCAAGTCAATCATTGGATCAGTGTATAAGTGGAGAAGGAGGGAAGATAATTCCCTTAGAATCTACACTCTCTTTCAATGTTTTAGAGAGGTCTTCTTCATTCACTTAATGGATGGTGAGTCTCTCAAACTTATGAGTAAGGAGGAGTATATTATCTTGTTGTTGTTGAGGATGAGATATCTTCCTTAAGTCATATCTAGGTTCACTTGGAACCCTTGTGTTCATGTTTTGAGATAATTCTCCATCATCCATGTATTATGATCTCATTATAATTCACTTCCTCATTATATATGTTTGTGGACTCCATTAAATGAGTCATATTATAATGAAAATGAATAAATTTTAATCTCAATGAATATTAAAAAAAACAAGGTGTGGTATTTCCCTAGAGGCCACATAATATTCATCAAGAAATTTCTTATCCTCCTTCAACAAACTTGTGGATGAACTAGCAGGTATAATATCATCTGCATAAAATTCAAGATATGTCTATCCATTCCCATTTTCCTTCAAGTATATAGACTAGTCACAAAATTTCCTTAAAACCAAATAATAGAAGTTCTTCATTCAATTTAAATTACCATCGTTGGGTAGCTTGTTTGAGTTCATAGAGGAAGGCCATTTTACCTCCATTTGATGTAACTTAGGGGGTGGAGGGGAAATATGCCACTAAATCCATGAATATCCTTAATGAATCATGAGAGGAAAGAGGAGAATAAGTCTCATCATATTCCATGCCTTCTCTCTATCTAAAACCCTTTACCACAAGTTTGGCTTTATATCACTCAATTGACCATTCAAAATTTATATTCTTCTTGTAGGCCCATTTGCAACCTCTCTGTCTTCTTCCCTTGGGTGAGTCAATAATTTCCCATACTCCACTACAATCGATTGAATGCAGCTCTTCATTCATGGCTTGCAGCCAGTGGTTGGAGCTTACACTATTCATCACTTTAGAGAAGGTGAGGGATCATTTTTCCCCTTGACACATCTTTACTTGAAAGATAACCACATAATTTGATGATATTCCTATTTTCCTCTATCTTTTTGATCATCTTAGCATCACCGCTTGATCCTTCTTTAATACTTGTGAAGGTTGATTAATTGTAGGTCATTTGATTGTTGTTAGTGTGTTAATTGTTGAGTAGGTGCACATTATTGATATTCCTTTATTGTGTAAAAAAAGAAGTGACCATGTGTTTCTTGAGGTTATCAAGAAAGCTATCATTATTTTCACTCTCAGAATGAGAAAATATTATATCTTCCTCTAATTCCTCAAAAATGAGATCACAGAGGACTCTCGCACTAACACAAGACATGGTCGTAGGTTATGAACGAAGGATGATGAGGACGAAGACATAGAGAAAAAAGTAATTTTAAATAAAGACTTAATTTTTAAATCTATTTATATTTTAATTTTAAAAATATGATAGAAAAGGCAAAACAAGGATCAAAATGGCAAAAATCTCATTCAAAAAAGAGTTTTCTATGAAAAGATATGATAATTTTAAGTTTAGGGATTTCTTTAGAATGTTTTATATTTTTCAAGATTATTTTAATTTTTAAATATCCTAAATTTTTTTTACATTTTTCCTAATGTTTTTGGATTTTTCTCACAAATTCTCTAATTTTTTCATATTTTCTAAACATTTTTTAGGATTTTTTAAAATTAAACAAGCAATTTTTATTTGTGCATGCTAACACATTGACGTGTCATTTTCGTGTGTCGTTAAAACACAAAGACGATGGTCAAACAAAATTTATAAAACCGAACTCACAAAGACAAGATATAATAATCAAGTATTGGGTAAGTATCGGGTCGATCCACAGAGAGCAGGGTTGACTTTAATCGCAGAGTTGACTTGGTCAAACTTAGGTTTAAAAGGAGTTTTAAATAAGAGAAAATAATATTTAATGAGTAGAAATGATATAAATAGACCTAATAAGAAGTTTTAAGAATTGAAATCTCGGATTTGACAGAGAAAAGTCAAAAGTCAAAATGTTGACTTTGACCAACAGTAAGTGTTCTGCAAAATCAGAGAATCAAACAGAGTCAGAAGATTACGAAAAGTATATATTTAGAAACTAGAGAGAAAATGGAATTTATTGATATATATTTCGTAATTTTTGGATAAGAAATGGATTTATTATGAATTATTGAAAATCAATGATCAGAAAATCTCCGAAATTGACACCTCAGAGGAAATCTTCAAATTGAATGCCCAAATGAAATCCAAATCTTGAAATTTATATGTCAATGGAAATCTAAGAACCAGAGAAATCCAACAAGACCGAAATTATCAAATTCTGAGTTATCAATAAAAAGTAATTGACCCCGAAAGTCAATGTTTGACTTCTGATGAAAGATGAACAGTCCGTGGTCAAACGTTAAATTGAAGGGCCAAATGAACTCAGAATTTGATGAATTTCTATCCACGGAAAGCTGATGAAAAGAGGAATCCAATGAAACCAAAATGAAGTGATTTGGAATTATAATCAAAGAGATATACTATTTTCAAAATCAGCAACTTTTCGGACCTAAAATTGGGGAAAATGAAGAACACTATGAACTAATTTGCAAAATTAAAGATCTAAACCTAATAAAAATACAAATTACCTCTTGATAATCAATCGAACCTCACTACTAACCCGATTGCCGCAAGAATGGGGCCTCAATTCTCGTGGATTGAAGCGAATTTGCTCGGATTCTTCCTCGTGGACGTTCGGAATTCAAGGGGAAAATTTGATGAAATCAAGAGATGAAATCGTGATTATCATGCTTCAATGGCTGCGTCTCTACACTCTTGGAAGCAGAGGATCACGAGAACTTAAGACCTTCCTCGAAACTCGCTTAATTTCTTCACGAGTCGATCAAAAGTTGAAGAACAAAGAAGGGAAATACATGCTTTTAAAGAGGGAAATTGGCCCGAGGATCATGGGCGATAGAGGCGGTCATGGGCGCGGAATCAAGGCGTCGTGGGAGCGGTTTGCACTGAGCGGCATTGTGGCTTCAAATCCGTGCCGAATTGGCTTGAATTTCGCTTCAAAAAGAGCTTCAAAGTAGGCCACGATCTTCGCGTGATCGACCACGATCGACCACGATCGAGCATCGATCGTGTTCCAGATGCTCCGGAAATGACGAGCGAAGGTCGTGGAATAGATTCCACGCCCTTCGCTCCACGATCGCGGCTCGATCGCGCCGCGATCGCGGTTCGATCGGACCGCGATCGTGGTGTTCTTCCACGTGTCGCCTACGCCGTCGGATTGGAATCCGAGCGCTCCGATTCCGCGAAGAGAGAAAATCTGGTCTTCATCACTAGCCGTCGGATCGCGATCGAGAGATAAATCCATCGCCGGCCCGTCCATCTCGACGAAGATCGGACGCTCTCAGCTCTTCCACGTGGCGTCGAGGTAAGAAAAGACACTGTTCAAAATAAATTCATATATTAAATGCAGGTATCGATGACGTGGCTGCGTCATCAAATTCAACTTTCAGCGAATACTGGAGCGACCACATCGGGAGGCACGAGCTTGACAAACGCGTTGCATTTAATGCACGCGGTTTCGTGCATTTAATGCAGCCGTCCGAGATTGCGGCACATTTAATGCGTCACACGAGCTTTGACCGTAAAATTTGTCCTATTAGGCGGGGAAAAACTCTCTCTTTTTTTCATTGGCCGCCGCCTCCTCGACTGGCGTGCATCGAGTTACGTGGAAGAAAGACAGTTTTGTCTTATTAGGCACCCTTTTCATTGGCGGTCGCCCTGACTGCCACGTGTCTTGATTTTCCACCGCTCTGATTTGATCCGACGCCCGCCAAGCGCCACGTCACCTGCAAAATATGAAACCGTGTGGAACATAGTCCCACACGGAAGAAATAAAGAGGTAGGAGGCGTTTAAATAGGGGAGAAGATTCCCCTATTAACTGTCCAAATATCTCCTCTATACTCCGCGACACGTGGCGCCCCACATGGGCGCCCACGTGGCCGCATGGCCTCCCTGCCATTTGGCGCGCCCCGTGCGCCTCCTGCGTGGGCCACACGCGCCCTGCCATGTGGCCTCAGTGCCACGTCGTAACGGCGCGGTGGTCCCGCGCGCCACGTCAGCCGCCACCTGGGTTCGCCTGCCACGTCATCTATCGGGGTCCTGTGGACCAAAATACCCACCTTTTTCGCGATTTTAACAAGAAAATTAATCTAAAAATCACTTTAAAATTCAAATAAAAATCGGAAAAAGGCTAAAACTTTAGAAATTCATATTTCTCAAAATACAACTCCTTTTTAATCCAAATTTTCTCCATTGGATCACAAATTCTCTTCTTTTTAATATCATGTCAATGAAAATATATTTAGAATCAAGACATCAAGATGAATTAAAATTTACCTAAATCATTTTTCATTAAACACTTAAAATCATAAATTCATCTTGAAATTATCTTTCCAAATGTTTACTAAAGTCAAAAATCATTTCATAACAGATATTAACTTCTGTTCATTTAAACAAAAGATTAATCATCTATTAAGCATGAAATTATCCCTAATTTATGCATAAATATCAACTTTAGTAAAATGACATGCCAATGGAGAAAATTCCTAAAAAGTATGATAACATGCATCATATTCACATAAAATAAGCATAAATATGAGTTAATTAAGATAAGAATTCAAGTTATAAATGCATGTTATCACACATCACGCTAACGTGGCAGTGTGTACACATGATGGGACAAGGTAGCGCCACGTGGAGCCCAATTAGGACTTACACGATGCTATTAAGGGGAGTATTGGTTAAAAATGTGTTTCTAATCATTATTAGGCTTTAATAGGCTTATCCTTTAAAAAAAATTTCAAATTTAATATACGTGAGACTAACTTTTTAAATACTAGGACACAAGGGAGCATTGTAGCGGTTGGATCCTTTGGAATGAGTTCACAAGATTCTATCTATCAAAGCGCACCACATTGTATGTTCTGGAGCAGTGGATTTGTAGCCCATGCAATGAGTGGCCCAGATTGCTTTTGGTATCCTCTCTCACACTTTGGAACCAAAGGCCGACACATGGTGTGCTCTAGTGAATCCTACATTTGATAAAAGCAATATAATGATTGCAATTGATTTTTCCCTTTCTCTTAGCTCTTGCTGAATCCCGTGCTAACACATGGTGCAATCTTCAGCCTTTTGATCGAGATCTGATTAAATCCAACGACTTCAAATCAAATCAAATATTTTTTTTAAGAAAAAAATGTCTAGAAATAAGTGAAATTCCCAAGTAAAAAAATTTGGTTTTTTAGTGTTTCATTGGGTACTTCTAGCATTGGTTAGCCAAAAGAAAGAGAACACTAATTTTTTGTCGTGTACCAAAAAAGTATTTTTTTACTAAGTTTCTTCTCTTTTATATTCATTCCTCAGGTTGGATATAAGACGCCAAGTCTGGGTGAGATGTATGAACTCTCGAAGGTGTGATTCATCAAAGAGCACTACTAGGGTAGGTTTTTTTTTATCATGAATCTTTATATTAGGATATGTTTCTTTGATATTTTCCATTTTCTTGATCTTTTCAATCAACAAAGTCATATTTTTAACCTAAATCACATTTACATTGTTCAATTAAGAATTTTCAATCTTCAATATGAGATCATAAATGTTTGATCTGTTCATGGCATAATTCATACTCATTCTAACTCTTGATCTATCATTTCACTGTTTGAAAAGAATCCTTTATTTAATATTTTAATCATTATTCTTATGGATTAAACCTCTAATCGCCATTATTATACATTTTAAAAATCAAATTCAAAGAGCTGGGTATAATTTTGAAACATGAACTTACACTTTTAACGACTATGATTTTATGTATATTAGTACCATTAGGAGATTTAGAATTTCTTGAGGACCCAAGGGTCTTAAGTTGAAGGCATCCTTCTCAATGAAATTTTATGCTTGGGGAAGAGGATGCAGGGGAAAATAAAGAAGATAGAAAGAAAAAATGAGAAGGATCTCCTTACATCTTAAAGTAGGAGAAGAGAAGAAATCACAAGAGAGGGAAGAAGAAGGGTGCAAAATGATGCATAGAAGGGAGATAATTGGGAGGAGTATGAGAGATTAGGGAGAAAAAAATTCATTCAATAACAATTGATTAGAAAGTCAAACATGATCCTATTTTATAGGAGGAGATGTTCCTCTGCAAGGGGTGCTTCCATAGAGTGCCTCTAGGGATGATTCTAAAAAGTGGTTATGATGACACAAAGAATAATAAAGAAGTCGCAATGGCATTTTCATAAATATCTTAAACTTGAAGAGAGGTGTCTCTGGGGTGAGATATCTTAGGATTTGGGTTTCTTTGTCAATGGAGGCCACTTGGGTGTCAATTTAAGACCATCATGATATTCCAATACTAGTGTTTACCAATTGATAACATGAAATTAGACATGTAATTATGTGATTATTAATGCAAATTTAGGCAGAAAACATTCCATTCTTATGCATGTTATCATACTTTGAGTGCATATCTATCATTTCATACATTTTTAAGTTATAATCTCAAAATGCATCATTTTAGGGATAATTATGCATAACTAATAAGATATTTTAGAGTAGATTATTCCCATATATATTGGAGATTATAATTGGGTTTTAATGTTAAATAATAAGATAAAATACTTTTTATACACTCATTTATTTTTCTAAATTTTAATTTCTAAGAGAAATGAGTGTATTTTTTAAATGAAAATTTATTATATTATTATTTATTCAATTTCACTTTTTAAAATGATGTATTATTTAATTTATGATCCAAAAAACAAATTTGGATTAATTTATAGTTGTATTTTAAAATTTATGAATTTTCTAATTTTTAGGGATTTTTTATAGAATTTTTCTTAATTTTTCTGAATTAATTTTGGATTTATTTATATTTTTAAAAATAAAAAAAATCAATTTTTTATCGTGCGTTGTCGTGGCAGCTGACGTAATGGCAGAATGATGTGTCACCACATGGCGTATGTGTGTGTATGCGTGTGCATGTGTGTGCGTGTGCGCGCGCAAAGTGTAATTAGTGGATTAAGTATCGATTAAGGATTTTCGCTAACTCATTATATGCACTTTAGTGATATACCAGTCAAATTGCGTTTATTTGTGTCATGTGGGACTATCTTTGGTTTTTATATATTCTCAAGTGACATGGAGCGATGGGAAGCTTTCGATTGGCGCACTTAATCTCAACCATTGATCTTTGCTTAAGTGAGGGGGTACGCAACACACTCCGATTGGGCGATGATTCAATTTTAAAATGACTTAATCTCATTCGTTCATCTGAAGAGATTAAATGCGTCCGATGGATTTCAATGGATGTGTGGCAATATCTCAGGCATCGATTCATGATCGGACGAACGCGATCGCACGATGCTTCTTCTTCACGAGCAACATGTCAAAATCTGAGCGCTCCATTTTCAATTAAATAGATGCGACTGAATGGCAGCGATTTACATCCAAGCATTTCATCTGAGCTATTGATTGAAGATAAAGAGCCAAATCCAACGGCCACACCCAAATTTCTCTGTAAATTAACATGTTCTTCGACAATGTAAACTATTCTTGGATTTTTCGAGTAAATCGAACTATTTAGACAACTTATTCCTTAAATCTCTTGATTTCTTCCTCATCTAGACTCATTTCTGCACCGAGAGAGTGTTTGAAATCAAGATTTCAACGAAATGATAGGGAGAAATTGCCTCTTGAATGATAAATTTTGTCTTCTAATTCGCGGAATGAAAAGCCCTAGATCCAGCGATCAATTGGATCAATTCGAGCACGACTTCAGGTTATATTATCTGTTTTCATCCTAATCTTTTGTCCTTTTTCATTATCTTTCAATTTTGAATCGCATATTAGGTTAATTTTAGACTTAGTTTCAGTTTTTCTCCCTCCTCCTGATCGATTTTCTACCTAATTTTTGCTCTTTGATTTCTCCGCGAATCTTGATCCAAATCGAGTGATTTTTTATTTCGTGGATTCATCTTTGAGTTATATTTATAAATTTATCAAAATCTCTAATTTCTCACCTCAATTCATCATCCTATTTGATCAAATTTTGAACAACACCTTGAAAATATCTTAATTCTCCGTGGATTTGACCTTTATTCCCCACAAACTATATAATTTGTGAGTATTTCTTAAAATTGGTGAGTTTGGAACTTGTTTTGACATGTCTCTGCGTGTATTCAACAACCTCGCAGATTCATATCATCACCGATCAAATCTCTGTGTTTTGACTTTGACTGGTCAACTTTTGTTGATGGCATAAACTCTCATTGGTCCCCTTAAAGGAGAGGGTTTGACTACTAGTGCTTGATTGGGTTGGAATTTTTTCTTTATGAGAGATGCATCAATGATCTAAAATCTTGTTCTAACACTCTTGGGTCTTGAATTGGGGATTGACTTGGATGGATTGGTCATTGACTGGCCCGTTGACTTCATCGATTTCATCCTCATCAATAATCTATATCAATATAAGCATTAATAGATAAATTTTCATGTCATTTATATGTGGGCCCTTTATTTGGAGCTTTATAGTAGGCAAGAACTAACACTACATAAACTAACACAGTGAAGTGATTTAAGAATGAGCCACAATCAATATGCCAAATTACCTGTCAATATCCTTAATCGATTTGCATCATCAAATGGAGATGAATCAACCTTTAAAAAATTTACCCTTTAGTCAACTAGGGATACTTTTATTTTGCTGCTCAAACCTCTAGATATCTCAAGCAGATCTAATCCATATTTGTGCTCAAGTAGCATAATCATATCCATCTAGTGGGAAAACTAATTACTCAGAATTACTTTTCATTGCTGAAGGACCTAGTGATTTGAAGATAGCTTCTTTCCAGAGAAATGCTATTTGAATGATTCCTTACAAATAATTTGTTATAAACATACACTCATAGAAACTGCATCCAAAAAGAAATGTGCTCAATGGAGAAAAGAGGATCCATAAAACAACACTTAAAACTAAAAGGATGTTAAAATGGGTTAAATTTCTCCAACCGACTCTACCAACTTTGTTACAAAGCATAGATTGCCCAAATGAGCTTGCAAACTTTTGTAAACTCCTCACCACTAGCATACCAATAAGGCTGCTCCATAAACACTTTCTTCATGGGATCACAATATAAAATGCATTTATAATGTCCAGTTGAGTGTGATGTAAACCTAAAATTCTCAGGTCAACGTAGACATCAAAGATTGTATAAAAAAGTTATAGTCAATACATAAGTAAATGGTTAACCCAAAAGGTAACATTCAAAAGAGGCATATCAAGACATTCTATTCTTATAGAAATTATCAATAAAAGAATCTAATGGTTGATCCTTTGGGAATTTAGTTGAACAATTCAATCTACATTGATAAAAATCCTAGTCAAATAAATGAAGTCAGTGTTGTCATTCAATGGTCAATGGTCAATGGTCAACAAGACAAGGGTCAAAATTTCTAGGTTCAACAAGCATGACTCAAGGGTCTAGAGTCAATAAGTCAAAATTTCAATGGTTAGTGATTAGTTAAGTTATTTTTCTGCATTAACATATTTCAAACTATCATTTTTTGAAATACATACTCAAGCAAATTCTTAATGAAGGATTCTAAAAGTCAGGATGATCTAGAGAGAGATAAATAGAACGTTTTGGGTCATGAAAGACTTCAAGGAAGATTGTAGAACTCCACATGAATCATAATTTCTAGTCAAGAGATACAAGATCTTGAAATAAAAATGAGGACATTCTTTTGAGAAATCACCTCAAGTGCCACAACAACTCTATGATGATGTAGACTTCAGAGTGGAGATCAATAACATGAATTAAATGCATGGTTGACGAAGCATATCATGTGATAATTGAAAACACATGTCCACTCATCACTTAATTGAAGAATTAATAAGGATCTAATTAGAATAGATGTGAGTAAGGGTCGAATATATGGAGAATTAGGATAGTTTCTTGAGATCTATTCAAATCAGATCAAATTGGATGAAAATTGTGATTAAAATTCAGAAAAGGTTATATTTTTAGAAAGAAGAATCAAAGATCTATCCAAAAAATCAAAAATCACTCGATTTGGACTTGTATCCAATGAGAAATTAAATAGTGAATCAATGGATAGAAAATCATTCATGAAGAGAGAGAGAAAATAAAAAAATAATTAATATTATCATAATCTAAGCTTTGAAATTGAAATATAATACTAAATAACAAAAGATTAGCATGAAAACACATAGTCGAACCCAAAATCATGCCAGAAATGATCCAATTAATCTCTGAATCATGGCTTTTCATTCAAAATTTTTTCTGATAATCTTCAAAGTTCAAGTGGTGAATTCTCTCTATTCCTTTAATGAAATCTTAAATTTAAGCAATCTTGGGAAGCAAAAATGAGTCTAGAACACGATTGAAGTAAGAGATTTAAGGATTGAGATTTCTAAATGATTTAATTAATCAAAAAATTCAAGAATACATATACCATCAAAAGATAGATGACCAAATAAAGAGGTATTGGGCATGGCTGTTGGATTTAATGCTTGATCTTTGTTCAATAGCTGAGATGAAATTTCAAGATGTGAATTGAAATGATTAAGTCGCAACCATTGGATTGAAGATGTAGTGATAAGGTTTCATCACATTGTAGCGTGAAGAAGAAGCATTGTGGATTTGCATCTGTCCAATTCTTCATATTGGATTGAGGACCATCTAACATTTTGAATCCTAGCCAATCTAGATCCTCAGATCAATGACCAAGATTCATTCATTAATAAGATGAATCGAAGCCCAATAAGAAGTCACCATGTACCCCTAGCTTTACGTGAAAATCAATGGTTCGGATTAAATCGAGAGATCAAACACTCCTCATTGAGCCACATCATTTGCATTAAAATAAAAATAATCCCACATTGCAAAGTTTAAAGAAATCATTGTATGTAAATAACATGGTGGGCTATTTAATGAATTAAGGCCTACTAAGGGGACTTAACACAAATGACTTCTCCTTCACATGCACCATGTGTGTGTGTCATGCGTGCACTAATAAGAAAATTTCGTGTGGTCATTGAATACACAGAAACTCGTGTCAAAACAAGTTCCAAACTCACCAATTTAAAGTTATAATCACTAATTAAATAGTATAGTGGTGAATAAGGGTCGAATCCACAGAGAAATAAGGAAATTTTTTATATGTCTATAAAATTCGATCAAATAGGATGATGAATTGAGGTGAGAAATTAGGAGTTTTAGTATATTAAGAAAGAAGACCTCCAAGACAAATCCACATAATAAAAAATCACAGAGTTTGGATCACTATTCGTGGAGAAATCAATGAGTGAAATCGAGGAAGAAATTTCATTCGCGAAGAGAAAGAAAATCTAAAATTATCTGCAATTCGATTAATATACCATTTGAAATTAAAATCTAATGCTACAAGAATAAAGATTACAAGAAAAATATGTAATCTAACCCGAAGTCTGATAACATGCTAAATTAACATGATAAAACATGATTATTGATGCATATTAAGGCATAAATGATTTCATTCCCATGCATGTTATCATATTTATGTGTATTTTTCTATCATTCTATGAAAAGGTCATTATAATCTCAAAATAATTTAAATTAGGGTTAAATATGATGATTCAAAGATAAATAATTTAATAACCCATCTTTACTTGAGATTATAGATGTTTTTAGAGTTAAAATAATGAGAGAAATCATTTCATAAACATTTATTTATATTTTCTTAAGAGAAAACACTTAAAGAATAATTATATTTATGAAATAAATATTTAAACTCTCATTATATATCAATTTTTACCTTTTAGAATGATAGATAATTAAATTTCGGATCAAATAAAAGAAATTTGGATTAATTTGGAGTTATATATTAAAAGTTATGAATTTTCTAATTTTTAGGGATTTTTTCGATTTTTTCTGATTAATTTTGCGATTTTTAAATGATAAATATGATTTAAAAATAAGCAAAAAGGGGGGCTTTATTCACACGGGGCCACGTGGATGCGATGTGGCACGCAGGGGCACGTGGCAGCGCCACGCGAGCCCACGCGAGCGCCTACGCGGCGCGGAGGTGACACATGACATTATTTATATTTACTCGTATATATAGGGTTATAGTACATATAAGCCTTCCGATTATCGGAAATACGCTAACCTCATAAATCGTCACTTGTTATATACCGGTCGTTTTCCTTTAATTTTCTCCGTGTGGGACTAAGTTCCACACGGAGTTTAATGTGCAAGTGATGTGGCCAATCGCAGTGCGTCGGATCGGACGAAGCACGGATCATCGCGCGTCGATCGGGTGAGCTCGCGGTCCACCAGATCGCATCACAAACACGTGCCTTTTAAAGAGGAGTATAACGGCTCAGATTAAATGCGCGAGGGAGCATCTGGATCGTCAGATCGCGATCCACCGGCGGCAATCTCACGCGTTTTATAACGCTCATCCACGCGGCTCATCCTGACCATCCATCAAGATCCGACGGCCGCGATATGTTTAAAACGGTCCACGATGGACCGTTCCATCGTAACCGTCGATCGTTTCAATCGGACGGTTACGCCCAAAAAGTGTATAAATAAGGCATGTTCTTCAGATTTGTAAGTATTCGAGTTAGAAATCAATCTAATTGATCTATTTAGACACTCCCTTCTCCAATCTCTTGATTCCATCCTCTTCTACTCTCATTTTCGCATCCACGGAGGGCTTGAAATCGAGATTTGGTTGAAAGACGAAGGAGAAATCAAAGTTTGAACTCCACGATCGTGTTCTTCCCATTTTCGACGATTAAGAGGATTAATCGTGTTAATTTGATCGCTATTTGGGGTTAGTGGAGTCGGTTTTTTCTAATCTTTCATCCACTCATGTTTAATTTCGATTTAGATTAGGATTTCAAGTCTAATTTAGTTTAATTTTCGTTAAAATCGCTATTTACACGTTCGAAAATTTCTTCCCACTTCGATCTTCAATTTCTCCGCGAAATCAAGATCAATTTTGATGATTCTTGATTCAGTGGAAGCGATTTGAAGTTATCGTTCATAGTATACCATTTTCCCCAATTTCTACTATTGATTTATCGTCCGATTTGATCAATTTCGAAGAAAATATCATGAATATTCTTATTTTCCTATGGATTCGACCCTTATTTACCATTATACCCCTCAATTCGAATTATTTTCATCAAATTGGTAAGTTTGGAATTATTTTTGACATGAGACCGTGTGAAGTGGATGACCTCGCAATTTCCTCTTGTCAAAGTCGTGCTCGAAAATATCCAATGAATCGTCAGATTTAAGGCTTTTCATTCCGCGATTTTGATAACAAATGTTGGCGTTCAAGAGGTATTTTTTCTAATTCTCTCCACCAAATCTTGATTTTAAACACTCCTTGGATGCGAAAACGAGTCTAGAAGAAGTAGAAAACAAGAGATTTCAAGACTGAGTTGTCTAAACAATTCAATTTGCTCGAAACATCCAAGATCGAGTTTTCTGTCGAAGAACTTATCAATTAATAGAGGAATTTGGGCACAACCGTCGGATGCGTCTCTTGATCTTTGATCAACGGCTCATATTAAATGTCGGTTCATGAATCGTCATCATTAAGTCGCATCCGATCGATCAACGATGCAACGCTTAGATTTTGTCACATTGCGTTAAACAAGAAGCGTCGCTTCATGTCCAAAAAACCGTTTGATCTTCATCGAGCGATCGAGGTGAGTTCATGTGTCCATCGGGTGCATTTAATCTCGACCATGATAACTCCCCAGATAAGCAGTTGAGATTAAATCATCTTAAAATGAATCGTCGCCTAATCAGATGCAACCACGTACCCCCTTGAGTAAGTGAAAATCGACGATCGTGATTAAATCACACGATAGAATGCTTCTTGGTGCGCCACATCACCTACAAATAAAAATAGAGATGAATAGTCCCATGTGACATAAATTCTGGTGATTTTATGCGTATATAAAAAAAGTGTGTATAATAGGTTAGCAAAGTCTATAATGGATGCTTAACCCACTAATTACACACACGGACACACATGTGCGAACGCATATACACACACATACACCACCACATGGCATGTACACACGTCGTCACGTGGGGACACTCCGTCACGTCAACTTGCGATAAATTAAAATATTTTTTTATTCTTTTAGCAATCGAAAATAAGTTTAAATAAATTCAAAAAGATTCTAGAAAAATCCTAAATATAAGAAAATCCATAACTTTCAAAATAAAACTCCAAATTAATCCAAAATTTTTTAGATAAGGAATTAAATTATCTATCATTCTACAAATTCAAAAGATTTTAATAAAAAGAGAAGAAATTTTCATTTCCAAAATATACTCATTCCTCTTAAAAAATTGCATGTTATCGATGGTCTATGAAAAAAAGGATGTTGGACATAAAAAACATATGTAATGAAGATGATCTTCATTACAAATCAAAATGAAGTAAAGTATAAAGAGAATTAAAGGAGGGAGGAAGGGTGAAATATTAATTGTTATAACAAGTAAGAGTGTACATGTGTCTACATATAGAGGATAAGAAGATAAAATTAGATAGTTACCGTATGTGGGACTAAGACTATTGCCAAGCTAACCTTATTGGGGGCATACGTTGACATTACCCCTTAAGCTAGAACACATAGATCAAACATGGCTAATTTTGTTCCTAAGGAGTTGTATGATATATCGTTGAGGCTCCTAGTGATAACATGCAAATTATATATGAAAATTTATGATTATTAATGCAAATTAAGGCATAAAACATTCCATTTTAATGCATGTTATCATATTTTTCTAGTGTTATCTATCATTCTACGAAAAAGAAGTTATAATTTCAAAATATATTAATTTAGGGTTAATTATGATAAATTAAGAAGAATATTTTTAAAGATTAGATTGGCCCATCTTTACTTGAGATTATAAATAGTTTTTAATGCCAAATAATAAGAGAAATAACTTTCAATATATTCATTTATTTTTCTAAGTTTTAAATTCTAAAAGAAATGAGTGTATTTTTTAAGTAAAAATTTATTCTCTTTTTATTTATTAAATTTGACTTTTAGAATGATAGATAATTTAATTTCTAATCCAATGAAACAAATTTGGAGTTGTATTTTAAAAGTTATAAATTTTCTAATTTTAAGGGATTTGTTTAGAATTTTTCTGAATTTTGTATAAATTTAATTCAATTTATTTTCAATTAATTCAATAAAAAAATATATTTTATCACTTGCTGATGAGGCAGCTGATGTGGCGTAGACAAAAATGACGGCACCACATGGCGACATATGAGACCGCCATGTGTCACATAGTGTCTATGTGTGTGCGCATGTGCATGTGTGTGTAAATAAGGAGAAAGCACCATGTTAAGGATTTTCACTTACTCATTATTTCCATTCTTCTTATATATGCACACATGTGCTTTAATTTTCGTCATGTGAGACTATTTTTATGTTTTTATGTGCGCAAGTGATGTGGCAGCACGTGTAGCGTCTGATCGAGTGATTAAATTGCGATCATTGATCGTTACTTAAGGCAAGGGGTACGTGGCGTATTTCTACTCATCAGCGAATCATTTTAAAAATGATTTAATCTCATGTGTTCATCAAAAGAGTTATAAAGGCTGAGATTAAAACTGAAGAAAACGCATCCGGAGTGTTAGATCAAGATCGGAAGGATGACATTTCATGTGTTTCTTCTTCGCGTGCGACGTGGCAAAATCTCAACAGTCCATCTTTGATCTGACGGTCATGACTTAACCGTAACGATTCGCACTCTATTTCATCAGAGCTGTTGATCAAAGATCAAACGCTTCATCCAACGGTTATGCCCAATTTGCCCTATAATTAAGATGTTCTTCGACATTGTAAATTATTCTTGGGTTCTCTGAGTAATCGAACTGTCTAGACACCAAAATCTTTGAGTCAATTTCTCCCTATTCTCTCAACAAAATCTCACTTTCAAACACTCCATCGATGCCAACATTTGTTTTCATTTTTACGAATGAAAAGCCTTTGATCCGAAGTGGAATTGGATCAATTCGAGCACTATCTTGGGTTAGAAATCAAGTTTGTGTCCTAATCTTTATTCCTATAACATTAGATTTCAATTTCGAATCATAGATTTAGTCAATTTCAATTTTTAATTTCAGTTTTTTGCAAACTTTTGTTTAGAAATTTCTATCTACTTTACTTGACCATTTCTCTGAAAATCTTGATCCAAATTATATGATTTTTGATTTCGTGGATTTGCCTTTGATTCTTCTTTCCAAATATACTAATTTCCCTAATTTCTCACTATATTTCATTGTCTGATTTGATCAAATTTTAAAGAACACCTCAAAAATACCTTAATTCTCTGTAGATTCGACCCTTATTCACCACTATGTTATTCTAATCGTGATTATTTCTCTAAATTGGTAAGTTTGGTATTTAATTTGACACAAATTTAGGTGTATTCAATTACCACACGAATTCGTTTTGTCACCTAGTGAAGATGTTGGCTATCTCATCAGATGCACAGATATGTAGTGTGGTGACGACCCCTACCACGAATGAAGTGGTAATTGATCTCAATGTTATTCTTTCATGCATGGAAGGTAGGATTCTCCACAATGAAATTATTCACTTGGTTATCACAATACATTGGCACGAGCATTTAAAACATGATGCTTTATTCATGTAGAAGAGATCAAAGCTACACTATCTCGCAAGTTATCTCAGCCATAGTATGACATTCATTTTCTTCACTGGAACATAAAACAACTTTTTGTTTCAATGAGCTTTTGGTGACCAAATTGTAACCCAAATTTGTGCACTAACTCATGTTTGGTTCTTGGTATCCTTGGTCCCTAGAATATTTGGAATCATTATTAGCCTTAATCCAATAAAGAATGTGATGCCTGTAGATAAGCCTATTTTTAATGAGCTCTCTTGATACATGCAAGTACCCATAAGGCAACCTCCCAATCCACCTTGCAAGGTTATTACATGAACTAGATAAGAAGATATCAATCATATAAACAATATCAGGTTGAGTGACTGTTATGCTTATTAGCCTCCCTTTCAACCATCAATGTCAACTGACATCCTCTAATATATGTGAATAAGTATCCTAGACCTTGGTTCGAGTCTTTGATAACTTCCAATTTATACTGATAATTACATGGTTATTAATACAAATTAAGGCATAAACCATTCCATTTTTATCCATATTATCATAATTTGAGTGCATATTAATCATTCTATTAATTTAAAGTTATAATCTCATCATGCATTAATTTAGGGATAATCATACATAATTCAATAATATATTTTAGAGTAGATTATTCTTATTTTTATTTGATATTATAATTAAGATATAATTACAAATAATAAGAACAAATATTTTTATATACACTCATTTATTTTCCTAGTTTTATTTTCCAAAGAAAATGAGTGTATTTTTTAGATGAAAATTTATTCTCTAGTTATTGATTAAATTTGATTTTTTAGAATGATATATTACTAAATGTTTTATAGACACAAAAATTGGAAGAACAAGGATTTATATTTTGAAATTTATTGATTTTCTAATTTTTTTAAGGATTTTTGAATTTTTCTTGATTTATTTTGAATTTATATAAATTTAAAAACATAAAAAATTCATTTTTCATAAGTGCTAACATGGAAGATGACGTGGCGAGACACTTGCACGTTGACACATGGCGACATATGCACGCGCCACGTGTCGCACAATACGTACATGTAATTAGTGGTTAAGCACCCTATTAAGGGTATATGTTAACCGTTAATATCATGTATACATTTATGCACGATATTTTTTGTCATTTTTCTTGTGCGGGACTATCTTTCTATTTTTTATGTATGTGACATGGCACGATGAGAGGTGTCATATTTCACGATTTAATAAGAGGTGTCGATCTTCACTTACTCATTGGGGTACGTGGCGTACTTTGATTCGGCGATGATTTGTTTTATAAAAATGATGAATCTCAGTTGTACATCAAAAAAGTTATAACGACTCAGATTTAAAGTGCCCAATGGACTCCTCCGAGCGATAGATGGCAGCATCGTAGGCATCCATTGATGATAAAACAAAATAAGTGTTACACGATGATTCTTGTACACGTGATTATGTGATAAAATCCTGGTGCTCTGACAGAGATCTTGCAATTACAATTTGAGGATACCGATTTAACTCCCCTTTTTTAATCACGACCACTGATCAAAGATGAAGAGATGATCAAATGGCTACGCCCAATTTCAACTCCCTTTATACTTTCTCTCTTCGACAGAAAAAGTAATTTTGGATTGTTATTATTGATCAAACCTTTTGGATAGCTTAATCCTTGAATCTATTGGCTTCTTCATCTTCTAGAATCATTTCTGCATCCAGGGAGTGCTTAAAATTAAGGTTTCATCAAAAGAATAGGGAAAATTCATCGCTTGAACTCTTAATATCTGTTTTAAAAAATGCGGAATGAAAAGCGTTGATCCGACCATCAATTTGATCATTCCGAGCGCGATTTCATATTGGATTACATTTTTCCTCCTAATATTTTGTCATTTATCGTTAGATTTTAATATTGAAGCTTAGATTAGATTAACTTTTAAAAAAATAATCAAATTCTCTATATTTGTGATCCATTTTTCTCTCTTAATTTTGCTCCTTGATTTATCCAAATTGGGTGGTTTTTTATTCTGTGGATTTGTTGTGGAGTCTTCTTTCAAAAACTACTAATTTCCCTAATTTCTTACCTCATTTCATTGTTTGATTAGATTATATTTTGAATAGATATAAAAAATACCCTAATTCTCCTTGGATTCGACCCTTATTGACCATTATACTAGTCAATTCAGGATGAAACCTTCAAATTGGTGAGTTTGGTATAATTATTGTGACAATAATTCATGTGTTTTCAATGACGGTACTACTTTGTTTCATTAGTCTCCATACATGAATATTCTAGTTTGTGATGAATCTAGACCACAAGGACATTGAAAAAAAATGGTCAAGAGTCAAAATAATATCCAAACTCACCAATTTTACGAAATAATCATGAATTGAGGGGTATATTAGTAAATAATGGTCGAATGCACAGGGAATTAAGGTAATTTATAAAAATCTTTTCGAATTTGATCAAATCGGACAATAAAGTGTGGATATAAATTAGGCAATTTGATATTTTTAGAAAGAGGAGTCAAAGATGAATCCATGGAATAAAAAATCACTCGATTTGGATATGATTTCACGGAGAAATCGTCAAATGAACATAGGTGAAATTTCTGAAAATAAAAATCGTGAAAAAACCAAAATTAAGAATGAAATTAACTCAAATTATGATTCTAAAATGAAATCTAAAGCTATACGAAGATAGATTAGGATGAAACACGATCCAGTTACTCGCCGAAATCAAGGCTATTCATCAAAATATGGAAAAACACGATTGTGAAGTTCAAGAGTCAATTTTTTCCTCTTCGATCGTCAAAATCTCACTCTCAAGCACTCCGTGGACGCGGAAATGAGTCTCGAAGCAATTGGGAGCAAGAGATTCAAGAGATTTGGTGTCTAAACAGCTCAATTAAGGCGAATTGCCTTTAAATGCCTTACATCATCGAAGAACATCTCAATTTATAGGCGAATTTGGGTGTAACTGTCCGATCGTGGATTCATCTTTGATCAATGGCTCTGATGAAACGCATCGGATGCGAATCATTAGGAATAACTCGTGGCCATTGGATTGCAGATCGAAATAACTCGATGCCACGTTGCGTGCGTTATTAAAACGCATCAAACGCTTGCCATTGGATCGCGATCGGACATTTCAGATGTGTTTCCGTCGGTTTTAATCTCACCCGTTAGAACTCCTTTGATCAACGGCTAATATTAAATCATTTAAAAAACGATTCGTCAAGGAATCAGGATGCACCACATACCCCCCGCCTTAAGTGATTATCAACGATCACAAATCTTCGCGCGATCAGACGCTCCGCATGCAGCCACATCACCTCCCGCTTTGACCATTGATCGTGACGGGATCGGACGCTCCAGATCACGCCACGTTGATGAAGCATTTTATCTTGTCGTTAAAACACACAAATGTCGGTCAAACAAAATTGATAATTCCAAACTCACAATAAAAAAGATATAAAATCAAGTATAGTGAAAAGATCGAGTCGATCCACAAAGAACACGGTTGACTTTGATCGCAGAGTTGACTTGGTCATAATTAGGTTTAATTAGGACTTTTAAGGAGTGAAAATGCTATTTTATTAATGTTAATGAAATAGATATACTAAATACAAAATTCTAAGAAGTAAGAAACAGATTTTATGCAGAAATGTCAAAAGTCAAGGTCAAAGCATTGACTTTGACCAATAGTTGACTTTCTGTAAAATCAGAGAATAAAAGGGCTTAAAATATCACGAATATTATATATTCAGAAACTAGAGAGAAATAAAAAAAATTTGCTATATAATCCGTGATGTTTCGAGAAGAATTAGATTAATTATAAATTACTAAAAATCAAAGATCAGAAAAATCCTGAAATGAACACTTTGGCGTAAATCTTCAAATTTACTAACCAAATGATATCCAAATCTTGCAATTCAAATATAAATAGAAATATAACCACCAAAGGATTCCAAAGAGACCAAAATTTTCAAATTTCACTTTTTACTTTAAGAGTAATTGATCCCGCAAGTCAAAGCCTAAATTTGGATTGAAAATGAACAGTCGACGGTCAAATGTTAAATTAAAGGCCCAAATAATGATGAAATTTTATGATTTTTCTATTCACGGAAAGCTGATGAAACAAGGAATCCAATGAAACCAAATCAAATGATTTGGACTTAAGATCAGGGAGAAATCCTTGTTTCAAAATCAGCAAAAATCCGAACCCAATTTGGGCAAAATTGAAGAACAATTTGACTTAAATGATGAAATTTACTACTTAAATTTAATCTAAATAACAATTTTTGCAAGATGAATGATCAATTCACACTACTTACCCGATTTTCGTGAAGATTGGGCTCGAAATCGCGTTGATTGGAGTGTATTTGACTGGTTTATTCTTCGACGTATGTTTGGCGTTCAAGGGGAGAAATCGATCAAATGTTGCAACGATTTGTGATCAATCCTGCCTCAATCTGATCGGAATTGACTCTAGGACACAGGGGGATCACGAAGAACTCAAGAATTTGCTCCAAAATTGCTTAGTCTCTTCACGATTCAATCAGGAGTTAAGATACAAAGAGGTTGAACATCGTTTTACAAAAGAAATCCCAGCGAAAATTGCGAACCGTTCGATCTGATGAAGATTGGTTTGGATGGCCACGATCGCGCGCTTAAGATGAGCCATGTTCCCATGACGAGGGCCCACGTTCTCCCTTTTCTTTCGCCCGTTTGATCTTGATCGGCACTTCCTTATGAAGCCATGTGTTGCAAGGTAAGTCGTCACGAGCGCGATTGAATCTCAGCCGTCTGCCGTCACTTAAGTCGCTTTTAACGCACGTGTGCTTGATGGCGATCGGGTGGACTGGAGTTCACCTGATTGATGGTCTTAATCCATGCGATTTCATCCGACACGTATCACGACGCCACGTGTCCTGCAAATAAAAAAATACAAGGAACATAGTCCAACACGGAGAGAATTTATGAAAACCAACTGGTATAAAAGATAGGGCTCCGTTAAGTATTTGCGTTACCTCCCCAATACTCTAACCTGGGCCCACTATACCCGTGGGCCCATCACATGCCAGCGTGTCACTCCTGATGCCACATAGGCGCCACCCGAGCGTCCGCGTGGGCTCACGTGGCCCCGCCACGTGTCCGCCATGCACCACATGTATGTGCCACGCAGGCATCCGCGTGGGCTCGCGTGGCTCTGCCACATGTGCCAAGCTGTGCCACGTCAGCTTCGCGTGTCTTGCGCACAAATAAACTCCTTTTTGCAATTTTAAATAAGGAAAATACTCCTAAAAATTCTAAAAAATCGAAATAAATTCTAGAAAAATCTAGAAAATTCAGAAATTAATATCTTAAAAAATATAACTCCTTTTTTTACTCAAATTTTTTCCATTGGATCACAAATTTCTTCCTCTTTAATATCATCCCATCCTAATTCTACTTGCTGAAAGCCTTTTTAAAGAAAGAGATAAGATAATACAGAATTGAAATTTGTAAGGCTTTTTATGAAACTTATTGAAAGCAATATTAACTCATTTCATGGTGCTCATCCTACCCATGTGTCGTTGATGTAGGATATTTCAAGATACGATGAGATGTATGAAGTTATTGATATAATAAGGAAATAATCCTACAAGTGAAGGAGGATCTATGAATGATATCAGTAGGAATTATGGTTATAAATCAGTGAGGATGATATTGGATAGATAATCTAAAATAGATATAATGATGTGTAGGAAGAGAAGAAGTAGAAATAATATTAATAATATGAGAGATTAAATTATATAGCAGTGAATATATGGAAGATAAGAGATTATGGAGTAGATGTTAAGATAGGGATTGTAGAAGAGGTAATATAGGAATATTAGGAAGTGATAAGGGAATAATTATGACAACAGGGAGGATAAATAAGAGGAGAAGAAGTAGGGAATGGATAAGACGGGAATAACGGAAGGGGTATGTAAGAAATAGAAAGAATAGATAAGAAAATGCATCTAACGTGGACCTACGATTTCAGGATACGAACTATCAATCTCTGTAACAAGATAGAGAACGATTACCTACGAGGGAGCGTGAAGGGATGCTTTCGGATTTCTCCAAATGATTACCTACGAGGGAGCGTGAAGTGGTTGAAAGAGGACAGAAGAGGGGGAGAATAGATAGGGAGATAGAATCTCGGAGAGAGGTTGTGGAAGGGAGACACTGGAAGAACACGAACACAGGGATAAAAGTAACCACGAACCAAATTTTCATTCATCAAAACTGTCTCTTTCAATTTACAATCGTCCTTTTAAGGATGAAGAGGAGGGCGTTGAAACGACGGGACGCTTTGTGGCGGTTATTCGCGTGTGATAAACTACGCGATTCGCGATATTTCTTGTTTTCATACGTGGATTTCGTAATGGTAGTTGGCAAAGAAATTATGCTCTTTGGTCAGTGATAAGTCAACGGTTGCGTAGTTGAATACGTGGACTGGACTTCTTCGTAAGTCTCGGCTTATCGTCGTTATCTGGGGATGAAGATTCAGCGGGCGTTGATTCGGTCTCTGTCCCTTTGTTGGCGATGAGTTTCCGGAAGGTGCATGTCTCACGGTGAAGATGATATCCTGGCGGTGAGCCGTCCAGACAAACGGCTCCCTTCGCGATGGCGGATTGGAATAGAATTAGGTTGACGAACACGCCGACAACTGGGAGCGTTCTTCCGCCGAGAAGAGTGGCGACCAAACAAGTAGAGAAGATTCGGGAAGTCTTCGTTATTTTCTTCTCTGCATGTCATCTCCCGTAGTAGATTTTTTCTCGCTGCCCTTTCTTCGGGTTTGACCGTTGATCGAATGGGGAGCTCTCGATGTCATTCCCGTTACACCTGGTGATACCATGTACGTTGTGGGAGTTCCTTGTCACGCCTGGCAGTAACCGCGATGGCTATTCCTGCGAGGGTTGACTAGTTTGAACCGATTCGGCATCGTGAAATTCTGGTAGTTTTAGAGTATTCCCGATGTTCTTTTACTCCGCGCATAGGTTGTTATAGGTCGATGGTGAAGTTGACACTTTCTCTTTAAACGCATCATTTCCGTCACTGCCGCTTCCTTCTCTTCAAAGCGGGAGAAGTGAAGAAGCGCGTTTTCCTTCTTATGATGCTCCTCGACGATGAAACGGTCGATATCTTCAATTTCCTCAGTCATCGTGACGATAGCTCTTGACACGGTTTCCCTGATATTCTTCAGAAATAGGTCGTGCTCCTGATGTGGTTTATTTAGGAGTCATATCTTCGAGGGGAATCCACTCTATTCATCTTGGGGAAACCTTTGCTTTCTTGTCTCTTCAGATGTAGAGGTGTTGGTGTTGGAGGCTTTTCTTTAAGCTTCTTTTTAGCTGATGGGAGATACTTCTATTGCTCGTGGTTGTTATCTTTGGTGATAGCCCACTGTTCCTTCTGTTATGGGATTCGTGGCATGTGGCAGTCTTCTTACGTAACTCGTGATTTCACTATTTATGAAGCTTGTAGACTGAATTCTTTCTTCAATTGTGAGGCTTCTTTGTTGTTAGTCTTCACTGTCTTCTTGGGCTTGGACTTGAGC
The DNA here is from genome assembly GCA_024174645.1 of Lemna minuta. Classification (NCBI taxonomy): domain Eukaryota; kingdom Viridiplantae; phylum Streptophyta; class Magnoliopsida; order Alismatales; family Araceae; genus Lemna; species Lemna minuta. The sequence goes on along the minus strand of CM044104.1, from coordinate 7,778,001 downwards.
TGCCACTGAAGTTAACTTCTTCTAACAGTAATAATATATAGATCTCTTATAAAATTCTCACTATAGGTGGTAGTCAAAGGGAAAAGGATTCCTATTGATTAATAACAAAAGGATTCCTATTGATTTTCTGTTGGAGATCATTAATTAAAATTATATAAGGTACCTATGATATGGTGCATAAGGTTTGGAAAATTAGGAACCTATATCAAGGTAGAAGGTGGTTGACTTGGTCCACTCAAGGAATTCTAGGTTTCTAAAGATAGAAGGTTTATTTTCTTTTGACCGAGTCAATCTTTAGATCAGTGTAAAATAGGGGAAGGAGGGAAGATAATTCCCTTAAGATCTACACTCTCTTTATTTATTTAGAGAGGTCTTCTTCATCCATTTAAGGAATGGATAATTTCTCAAATTGTTAGATAAGGAGGAGGAGGAGGAGGAGGATAGGTTCACTTAGATACCTTGTGTTCATGTTTCAAAATAATTCTCCATCAGTCGTCCTTAGTAGACATGCAGCTTATTCCCCCGAAGAGGTTTTGGTATCTCTATAGATCAGGGAGCTTCACTATGTCAATAATAGTAATGCCAATAAAAGGATGATACATGCTACGTCGTTCTATGGAGAGCAAAAGGATGTCCGTGCAAAGAGTCATTAACTCAAGATTTAGAAAGAAGAATGAGTAGATGAGAAGTATAGAAAATTTTGAAAAATCATACAATGAGCTTGAGTAAATTCTTAGATTAGACTTTATGGTTCCCCAAAGGAATACCTAGATCCATAATTTCATCGGCTATACAACCTCCTCAATATAACACTTAAGGTTGCTCTTCCCACGACTTTCTAAGCAATTGAAGGTGTTAATGTACTCTATGTTTTTCATATTTCATGTGGTTTTGAAAAGATCATATTTGATGAACTAAAACTCGGTTTGATTATATCATTGTTGTGTGTTCTAATTCATGCAATACATTTATAATACCTCACTAAGGACAGTAGTAAGCAAGGGTCGATCCTCAGGGAATCTAGGTAATGAGGGTTGAGACGAAAGTAGAAGAAGGGATGAATTCCTATAGTGGAGAATATTAGAATTTAGAAGAGGAATTTTATTGAGATATTGGATGTAATTGGTTGGATTATGTTTCTATAGCTCTAATTAGAAGAGAGGATATGAGAATTAGAAGGATAGAGATTGATTGAAGGTGGAGAAAATGATGAAGGGGAGAGAAGAGGTATAATAGTAGAGACATGAATGACGATTTGGGTAGGATTTATGAAAACAAATGCAATAACCTACGATTTAAGTAGAATAAAAGGTCCTACATTATCCATTGAAAAACTTACAAGAGAATCCCTCATCAGAATCTTTCCACAAACCCCGTGTTGGTGCCAATCCTAGGCCGGGTGGTGCTTGATTCGCTACGACGTCGATCTCCTCTTGTTCTCCTTCTCCAGATCAAACTCAGGCATCCGATGATGCCTAGCTTGGGCCTAAGCTTCTCCCCCTTTCCTGCTAGTGACCAGGTGTCAAGAGAGAGCCAAAAGACAAGAAAATTCGGAGTGGAGGAGGAGAACTTTTAGGAGTTAAGGCTTCCTCCCAATCTGACAGTTGAGATTGATTTTTGAGAACTTCGGGAGTCCGATGGAAAGTTCAACCATGCAGATGGGAAGAGCACAGTGAGATTAGCCTATCTTCAAAATTTCACCCCGATCAGACGCCTAGATCGTGAGATATCAACCCTTCTCTTCCGAGCATTTCTAGCCGTCGATCGGGTGTCCTTCAGCGTCAGCAGTCCTCCGTCATCCAGCTCCTGAGATCATGCCACGTCATCATCACGCCGTCCATCGGATTTCAGCCACGTAACCTGCAAGGTAGTTAACTATTAAATAAATCTGAAAAGGGTAAATGAGAGGAATCTGCAGCGATTCACTTCGCCACAGATTCCTTCCTTTAGTGCAAATAAGAGAGCGCCACGTCGCTCTCTTATTTAGCCTTAGGTGAAAAACGACAAAATGGTAAATAAGCAAAACGACAAAACGATATAAAACGAAAAAATGATATAAAATAAATTTGCCGCAGAATAAGAGAGCGCCCCGGTCAACTCGGATGCGCGAGTCGAAAATCCCCACGTCACCTGCACGGGTTAAGAAATTAAACGACCAAGAGGCGATTTGGCAAAATGACAAAACACATGTGGACAAAACGACAAAAGAAAATAGCTAAACGACAAGAGAGGAGAAGCTACTGTCTGAGGCGATTAATTCGTCGCAGATTCTCTTTTACGAGCGAATGAGAAAGCGCCACGTCACTCTCCTGTTCCTCCTTACGGTCAACTATGACCGCTGCCGTCCACGTCACCTGCACGGATATGTAATTAATTAAAATAAAAACGTTAGGCTACTAAAAATTGAAGCGGCCAGATCGTGACACGTGTCACGATCTGGTGAGCACTATCTGGTTTACTTATAACAACTTATAATTGCATTTATGCCCAGCGATAGTTAAATATTGCATTTCAACCCCTGACGAGGTTAATTTGTGTATAAATCCCAGATAACTAAAAGGATAAATTCACAAACCTGTCTAAAAATGTCAGATAATTATCTTAATGCCCGTGACGCTCATAATTATGCAATAATCAGTAGATTAATTAGAAATATGCTCTAAATAATCATTTAAATTTCTTATAAAATCCAAACAAAAATACATTTTGCTTTAAAAATTCATTTTATTGCCAATTTATAATCGAAAAGAGATATTCAACTATTATAAAATCCAGGAAATACCATAAAATCATAATGAAGCAAAATTAAGCAATTTTAAGTATAATAACACATAAATATATTCCTTTTAAGCCAAATGTTCATGAAAAATACAGAGTTAAAGGTCATAGATTTCTATGTTATCAATATTGCTGTTCACATGGTTTAAAATCAGATCATGCATAGAATACCAAATGAAAGAATGCAAAAATTTTAAAAATTTAGAGTTTTCTAGAAAACTCTCCCCCACACTCATTCCTTTTATTGTCCTCAATAAAAACCAGCATGCTCATAGAAAAGAGATGGCAATCATGATGCATGGCATCAAAAACTAATAAATAGGAAAAGAGACAAAGGGGATAAAAGAAAAACTTAGCGGGTATTTGCATTGGTTGCATTCTTCTCTTCATTTGTGGAGTTCTTTTGGGGCTGAATTTCCTTCTTTTTTGCTCTCTCCTCCTTAGCATCTAATGAAGCTTATAGAAAAAAAAAATCAAACATCAAAGCAAACAGAAAATATAAAAGTAAAAATAATTGCAAAAGCAAAAACAAAGGTAAAAAGTAAATGCAAAAAAAAAAATGTTGGGTTGCCTCCCAACAAGAGCTAAGTTTTCTGTCTTCAGCTAGACTCAACTCACTCTAGAAACTAATTAGTGGCTGAAATCTCAAGAAGTTGCAGCTCTTCATTATGGATAGGTGGTGGTCCTTCTTCACCAATGTATGGTTTCATTCTATGTCCATTTACCTTGAAAAATTTTTTGGTCTTAGGATCTAAAATCAAGACCGATTCATTATCAAACGCTTCAAGGACCTCATATGGACCATCCCACCTAGAGCGCAACTTCCCTAGAAAGATTTTAAGACAAGAATTATAAAGTCATACCTTGTCATGAACATGAAAAGTTTTCCTATTAATGTGCTTGTCATGAAAGGCTTTGTTTTTGGCCTTATAAATCTCGACATTTTGATATGACTCATTCCGTAATTCTTGGAGCTCATGAAGTTGTAGAAGTCTTTCTTTTCCGGCTTGATCAAGAGATAGATTAAGATTTTTAATAGCCCAATATGCTCTATGCTCTAACTCGACAGTAGGCCCATAGAACATCGGGTAGCTTTGCTGCCCAATCTCTTCCATCCATGCAAATTATCTTCTACAAGATGTTCTTGACTTCTCTATTGCTAACTTGTACTTGGTCATTTGCTTGGGGGTGATACGGGGTAGTGACGCGATGGTGAACTCCATATTTCCTAACTAAACTCCTGAAATGAGAGTTAGTAAAATGAGATCCATTATCACTGATAATCGCTCTGGGACAACTGAATCGAGAAAATATTTTGCTAGCAATAAACTTATTAACCACTCGATAATCGTTTGTCCTTATCGGTATCGCCTCAACCCATTTGGACACATAATCCACCGCTACAAGAACGTACTCCTTTCCCTTCGATGGTAGAAATGGCCCCATAAAGTCAATCCCTGATAACATGCTATTTATACATGAATTTACATGATTGTTAATGCAAATAAAAGCATTAATTATTCCAAATGTCTGCATGTTATCATATTTTAAGTACATTTCTATCATTTTGTATCATTTCATGTTATGATCTAAAAATACATCAATTTATGGATTATTATATATAATTAAAACATTATGTTGTTTAATCCTAATTATACTTAAGATCATGATCATGTTTTAATGATGAAAATATAAGAGAAAAAATCTTTATTAACATTTATGTATTTTTTATAAATTTATTTTATAAGATACATGAATGTATTAATTTAATTAATATTTATTCTCTTATTATTTTAATAATTTGACTTTTTATAATGATAGATTATTCAATTTCTGATCCAACAAAACAAATTTGACTTAATTTGGAGTTGTATTTTGAAAGTTATGCTTTTTAAAATGTAGAGAATTTTTCTGGAATTTTACTGATTTTATTTAAGTGTATTTTTTGATATTTAAGTATTTAAATTAATTAAAATAAAAGCAAAAAGGGTGCATATTTCGCCCGAGCCCACGTGGATGTGACGTGGTACACAAGGCCACGTGGCAGAGCCACGCGGACCGGCGCTAGTGCCTGCGTGGCACGGATGTGACATATATTTATATTTACTCGTATTAGTATCGTTATAGTACATATAAGCATATGATATTTCGGATTTAAGCTAACAGTTACGTCCACTCTATCTTTTAAATGACTAATTTCCCTTGTTTTTCTCTGTGTGGGACTATGTTCCCTTTGTTTTCTTGATCGTAGGACGCATGGCATGACGTGAAGCGTCAGTCCAACATCGCGTGGAACATTGTGCGTAGATGCGGTGGACGCGAGGTCCACCCGATCAAGGATCAAACACATGCGTTAAATGGAGTTTAAGTGAATTCATCTCAGCCAATAATCTCGCAAGTTATAACGGCTGAGATCACTCGCGATCGGTCGACTCTTCAACATATCGCGATCATTGGATTAAGATCCAACGGATGATCAAGCGACGCGACGTTTCAAATTAAAACACGTGGACTCACCTCGGCCCTTCATCGGCGATCAAACGATTTAGACTTAATCGTGACGATTCGATCAACAGACGCTTCATCGCGACCGTTGATCGTGATGCTACTCTTCATCGGACGGTCGCGCCCAAATCTGCCCTTTAAATAACGTGTTCTTCACGATGGAAAGACTCGCCCTTGAATCTTCGAGAAATTCGAACTGTCCAGACACCAATTCAAGTGCCAATTTGATTTCTTCATGTTCTTAACTCGTTTCCACGTCCAAGGAGTGCTTGAAATCAGAATTTGATCGAGAGATTTAGGAGAAATCACATCTTGAACTTCAATTTTGTCTTCGAAAATGCGTAATGAAAAGCCATGCATCCGGCAATTAATTGGATCATTTCGAAGGCTACTTTAGGTTAGATTTGGTGTTTTCATCTTAATCTTTTATCATTTAGTCTTAATTTTACATTTTGAATCGTAGATTAAGTTTAAATTCATTTTAATTTCGGTTTTAAATCAATTTCGCGATACGAATTTTCTCCTAATTTCAAACTTCGATTACTTTGCGAATTCTCATCCAAATCACTTGATTTTTTTATTCCGTGGATTTGCAATTGAGTTATTTTTTTAATATCATAAATTGCCCAATTTCTAATATCAATTCGTCGTCCAATTTGATCGAATTTCAAAGATATCTCTCAAAATTCCCTAATTCTCCGTGGATTCGACCCTTATTTACCATTATACTGTTTAATTAAATTAATTAATCATAAATTGGTAAGTTTAGGACTTTCTTTGACACTATATCGTGTGTATTCAATGACCATACGAATTAGTCTCGTCAATCCCCCAAAGATAAAAAATCTATACCTCAAGGATGGTTTGCAAGGGCATTTCATCTCGCTTTGAGATGTTTAATGCGGATTGGCACTTAAGACATTCCTTGAAATACTTGATCGCATCCTTGAATAGAGTTGGCCAATAGAAGATACTTTATAACACCTTTGCTCTAGTATTTCTCGACGCAAAATGTCCTCCACATAATGATGAGTGACACATCGATAAAATATGTGCTTGCTCCTCCTCCAGAACGCATCGCCGAATAATCTGATCAGCCCCTACATGGAACAATAGGTGTTCTTCCCAAAAATAATATCGAATATCATGGGAAAATTTTCTCTTTTGATGCGTGTTCCAATACTCGGGGACAAATTTTGTGGCAAAGTAATTAACAATATATGCAAACTAAGGTACCTTAGTCACAACGGCGAGAAGTTGTTCGTCGAGGAATGTGTCACTAATCTCACCTAAAGATGTGGTATGAAGTCGAGAAAGATGATCAGCCACTGAGTTCTCACTTCACTTCTTGTCTTTAATAACCAAATCGAATTCTTGAAGAAGGAGAACCCATCAAATTAGTCTCGGTTTAGCCTCTTTCTTGGACAGAAAGTACTTTAAAGCGGCATGATCCGTGTACACAATGATCTTGATTCCCAAGATATGAGGCCTAAGCTTCTCCAAAGCAAAGACGATCGCTAACAACTCCTTTTCCATAGTCATGTAATTGAGTTGAGCGCCAGCTAACGTTTTACTTGCGTAACAAATGGCAGTCAGCTTCTTGTCGATCCGTTGTCCCAAAACCGCGCACACTGCAAAATCTGAAGAGTCACACATAATCTCAAAAGGTAAGTCCTAATTAGGACTTTGTAAAATAGGTGCTTCCACAAATGATTGCTTTAGCTGCATAAAGGCGTGCTTCCCTTCTTCCTCAATGATGAAATCTTTTTCCTTGCATGAAAGAGAAGTCAGTGGTTTTGAAACTTTAGCAAAATTTTGAATAAAACGATGACAAAAGCCGACATGCCCAAGGAAACTTCTAAGTTCCGTTATCGACTTTGGGTGTGCAAGGTCTTAGATCACCTCAACCTTAGCCTTGTCCACTTCTAATCCTTTGTTTAAGACTAAATGCCGAAGCACTATACCTTCTCTTACCATGAAGTGAGACTTCTCCCAACTAAGAACTAGGCGTTTCTTAACGCAAACGTCGAGGATTTGTGTTAAGTGCTCTAAGCACACATCAAAACTCGGCCTGAAGACTAATTTGATAATATGCATAGGAATGAAATCTTTTTATACCTTAATATGCATTAATAATCATGTATTATCCTGTCTAATTAGGATGTTATCACAAGGTTGATTTCTTCTCCACCGCAAGATTGCACATAAAGAAATGCTCTCCTTGGGCCTTGACATCCTCTCCTCTTCCTTCTGGTAGCCTAACGTGTCGTTTTCGTGCGTCGTTAAAACACAAAGACGATGGTCAAACAAAATTTATAAAACCAAACTCACAAAGACAAGATATAATAATCAAGTATTGGGTAAGTATCGGGTCGATCCACAGAGAGTAGGATTGACTTTAATCGCAGAGTTGACTTGGTCAAACTTAGGTTTAAAAGGAGTTTTCAATAAAAGAAAATGAGATGTAAGGAATAGAAATGATATAAATAGACCTAATAAGAAGTTTTAAGAATTGAAATCTCGGATTTGACATAGAAAAGTCAAAAGTCAAAGTCAAAGCATTGACTTTGACCAACAGTAGGTGTACTATAAAATCAGAGAATCAAATAGAGTCAGAAGATTACGAAATTAATATATTTGTAAACTAGAGAGAAAATGAAATTTATTGGTATATAATTCGTGATTTTTGGATAAGAATTGGATTTACTATGAATTATTGAAAATCAAGTATCAGAAAATCCCCGAAATGAACACCTCAGAGGAAATCTTCACACTGACCAGTCAAATGAAATCCAAATCTTACAATTTATATGTCAATGGAAAGTTAAGAACCAGAGGTATCCAAAAAGACCAAAATTATCAAATTCTGATTTGTAAATCAAAATTAATTGACCCCGAAAGTCAACGTTTGACTTCTGATGAAAGATGAACAGTCCTTGGTCAAACGTCAAATTGGAGGGTCAAATGAACTCAGAATTTGATAAATTTGCTATCCACGAAAAGTTGATGAAAAGAGGAATCCAATGAAACCAAAATCAAGGGATTTGGAATTATAATCAAAGAGATATACTATTTTCAAAATCAGCGACTTTTTGGACCTAAAATTAGGGAAAATGAAGAACACTATGAACTACTTTGCGAAATTAAAGATCTAAACCTAATAAAAATACAAATTACCTCTTGATAATCGATCAAACCTCACTACTAACCTGATTGTCACAAGAATGTGGCCTCAATTCTCGTGGATTGAAACGAATTTGCTCGGATTCTTCCTCGTGGACGTTCGGAATTCAAGGGGAAAATTCGATGAAATCAAGAGATGAAATCGTGATTATCATGCTTCAATGGATGCGTCTCTACACACTTGGAAGCAGAGGATCACGAGAATTTAAGACCTTCCTCGAAACTCGCTTAATTTCTTCACGAGTCGATCAAAAGTTGAGTTTGAAAGGGAGAAATACATTGGTTTTAAAGAGGAAATTGGCCCGAAGATCGTGGCCAATTGAAGCGGTCGTGGAAGCGGTTTGGCGAAGTCATGGGAGCGATTCCTTGGGGCGGCATCATGGCTTCCCCATCGGCTTGAAATACGCGTGGATTTGGCTTCAAAGTGGCCTCAAAAAGACCACGTTTTCCGCCACGATCGGGCCACGATCGTGGGTTAATCATGACCCTAAGTCGCCGTCGATCGCCTGCCGATCAAGGGGAGACGAATCCCCGACGATCCCGCGCTGGAATCTCCTCGATCGCGGCTTGATCGCGCCGCGATCGCGGCTCGATCGGGCTGAGATCGTGGAGTTCTTCCACGATGTTCCGCCGCCGTCCGATGAAGCGTCAGGAGAATGGACGGTCAGATCGCGATCAAGCGGTATCCCTTTTTTATGACGATCCGACGCTCCTCACGTCGCCACGTGGCATCAGGTAAGCACTCCGATCTGATCCACTTACTCCCCATTTGTAGCACGTGCTTTGATCGGTGATCGCGTGGACTCGGGTCCACGCGATCTCTGCCGTTCCGCCCGCATCCGACGCTCCTCGCGCCGCCACGCGTCCTGCAAAACAAAAACCGTGTGGGAACATAGTCCCACACGAAGAAAATAGAGGTAAAGAATGCGGTTAAATAGGGGAACGGATTCTCCTATTAATATTCTTCTTTCTCCCTCTATATCCAGTCACATGTGTCGCCCCACACGGGCGCCCACATGGCCACGTGGCCTCCCTGCCACTTGGCCGCGCCCTGTGTGCCTCCTGCGCGGGTCACCCGGGCGCTGCCACGTGGCCTCAGTGCCGCGTCGCAACCCGGGTTGGTCCCGCGCGCCACGTCACCCTGGCCCGTGCGCCATGTCAGCCACCGCCACGTCACCCTGTAGGTAAAACCCCTTTTTTGTGATATTTTTAATTAGAAATTCCATTTATAAATCAAATAAAAATCAGAAAAAATGCATAAAACTTCAGAAATTCATATTTCTCAAAATACAACTCCTTTTTAATTGAAATTTTCTCCATTGGATCATAAATTCTTTCCTTTTTAATATTATGCCATTTAAAACATATTTAGAAAGAAGAAATCAAGATGACTTATAATTTACTTAAATCATTTCTCATTAAACATTTTGAATCATAAATTCATCCTAAAATCATCCTTCCAAACATTTACTAAAGTCAAAACTCATTCCATAACAGAGATTAACTTCTATTAATTTAAACAAAAGATTAATCATCTATTAAAAATGAAATTATCCCTAATTTATGCATAAATATCAACTTTAGTGAAACGACATGCCAATGGAGAAAATTCCGAAAAAGGATGATAACATGCATCATATTCACATAAAATAAGCATGAATATGAGATAATTAGGATAAGAATTCAAGTTATAAATGAATGTTATCATAGCCTAATTCTAAGAGAGAGCCAAAAAACAAGATAGGAGAGCGAAAATAGAGCCTTATAAAGAGAGGATCTTTTAGGGTTTTAGGTGACCAGCTGTAGAGATCTTTCACTCTTATGATCAAGGGTGGAGATGCACCACCCCAAGGACGTCCAAGGGTGTGGTTACCTCCTTTAGGAATAATCTTACCCCTGAATGAGGTGGCCTAACCCCTTTTCTAAAGAAAGAGTCTCACCACCTCAAAAGGATGTAATAGACTTCCTTTCTAAAGATATGGGCCCCACCTCCTAAAAGAGGTGACTCGAACTCCTCCTTAGGTAAGGAGGACGTCCACCTTAAGAGGGTGACCTCTAATTCATTTTAAATATAAAATAATTTAATTTAAAAATATTTTGATATAGCTTGGTCAACTTTCCTTTAAAAATAAAGAAAGTTGACCAGCTTTGACTTACTTTGGCTTACTTAGTGAAGTGGTTGCCTCAAAAAGGATAGGATGATCTTCATAATTATTTAAAAGATGAAATTGATCACCTTTGAACTTTCTTCACACCTTTGACCACCTTGACCTTTAATTACACACTTTGACTTTTGGGATTTAGAATTGACTTAGCCCTTAAAACGATTAAGAAGTCATCTTCTCCTCTCTTCCATTTCAATTAGTCTCCATGTATTTCCATATGCTTTCCTATGTCCTTGCATCCACAAAACTCTTAAAAATGTGATAATTCTTCCACTTGACTTCAAAGAAGTCAAATAGGGTTAGTCTCAAGATATACAAACCAAAAAGAATGATATATAACAAGGTATATTCATCTTTATACATAATCAGCACTAATTAAATGCAAAATGAGTACATGAGTGGAATATCATGATGAATGTAAAAATATCATAAAAATATTTTAATGTGTATTATATTAGAAAGAATTATGCTTTAAAATCCATTTATGATAATGAAAATGAATACATCAATTTACACATTATCATCCATCAGTGTCGAGACACTAAGGATAGATAATGGGTACTCGTTTGGAGAAAGAGTTCACTGAATTGATACATAAGAACCCTTGAATGGTATTACAACTAATTTTTGAATCAAGTTGATTTATATCACAATTGTGTATGTCGTCCTTTGACTCAAGACACCAAAGGCATATTATAGATGGATAATCGCATTTATGATTATGACCTACGAATTCATAGCCATGAGATCTCCAAAACATCATATATTAGATATGACACAAAGTCCTCGAAGATGATTATGTGGTCAACATGGGATCATCCGCCCTCAATATTTGAGGAGATTGTCTTAGAGAACAAGATGCAACGAAATCTTTGGCTAAGATAGTGGAAATATTGAAGAGGTTCCTAAAATTTTCTCTATTCATCAATATGAACTTGAATGACTAATTAGGGTTTAGTTTTAATAAATTTTCTATATTTTTCCTTATTTTTTTAGATATTTTTTATTTTTTTAGATTTTTAATAAATTTTCTTATTTTTTTCTAGATTTTTCTGTTTTTCTAATTTTTATGCATTTTATATTTTTTTTAACAATTTCTATATCCTATTGTTTATGATTTTTTTAAAATTTTAACAAAATTGTAAATTGTAAATTTTATTTTGTTTGTGCATCCTGCCATGGCACATTGATAAGGCATCATGTACCCTTGGTGTGAAGGCATGGCATCATGTGGCACCCAGCCAACACACACGTGACCCATCAAAGGGGAGTATTAGTCTATAATGATGTTTTATTGTTATTTAATAATCTTAATGGGCCGCCAATATAAAGCTCAAAAGTATCTTTCATTTTTTCGATGTGGGAATAATATATTTTTAATCGAAGGGTCAGGTGGCGTATCGTGGATCGCTCAATCTAGGGAACCAAGTCCACTGGATAGTCCACCAAATCAAACGATCCAAATTAATCATGATATACTCAATTTTTTCTGTCTTCACACGAGAAAATCACTAGGCAATATGAGGCACAATCTTGCGTATTATGCACTTATGAAGATTGATCTGACGGCTTAGATCTCACCCAATATTTATCTATCCTCTTTGGTGACCATAACACAACACGTGGCACAATCAAGTGGCTCTCATTCAAAGCTTTGATTTAATCGAACGGTTTTGATAAAATCAAGCATATTTTTCAGGAAAAATTAACAATTAGAAATGCTCCAAATTGAAATCAGGATATCTCATGATTTCAAAGGGTTTATGGGCTGAAATTTTACGAGCATGATCATCATTTCAAGCTCTACAAAATCCACTGGGTGATTAAAAATTTGAAGCAAAAAAATTAGGGATGTTAACATTTTATTGTTTGCTTCTAACATTTTCTAGCGAGGAGGAAAGAAGGCACCGATTAACCATTCTTTGTGTATGGAATATCACTTCTAATGAATTTCATTTTCTTTTCTATTAATTCCTCATATTGTATGTAAGATATCAAGTCTGGGCAAAATGTACACGCTCTCACAGATGTGTTTTGATTAGAGGGCATGGCTAAAGAGAGTTTTCATCACGCATCCTTATATTAGAATCATTTTCTACCAATATTTTTCATTTTCTCCATATTTTCATCAACATATTCAAATTTACAAATCATGAAATCATTTTTCTACCATCAATCAAAGGTTTTTAATCTTTGAAAGGAGTCGGAAGCATTTGATTAGTTCATTTCATTTTGCTCCCCTGAATCTTCTTCTTTTCATTGATTATCTCTACTTTGTTAATCTAAAAATACTAAAAAATTCCTTGATTTTAATCATTTTAACCTTCTTTTTTGTGGATTTGACCTTGACTCACCACTATTCTAAATTTTAAACCCCGATTCAAAGATTTGATTATAACTTTTTAATGCATGAACTTGCGTTTCAACGAACAAGATTTTGCGTATATCACTAAGTCATTCATGACTCCCATGTGGATAAAAGATTATACATACATGGTAGCCGATGACATCAAGGTTCTATATGTGAGTTCTTATATACTTCATATCTCTTAGAATGTGTAGTGTGTAGCTTGGCTCCCAACGAACTGGAAACTTGACTTGTCGATTGGGTTAAATCAATCCTTAATTAGATAATTTATCTATATATTGATATAGATAATCAATAAAGTTTTACCAATAAGGTGTTATTGCATTTATAGATTTATTAACTAGTGGGATATATGAACCTAGAGGGTCATACACATAAGGTATATGGATATTGATGAATATATACATAATTATGACGGTTTTTATAAAAAATATATGTGACAAATGTCTATAAATAATGGGAGAATGACCACAACTCAAGGTGCCCATGCAAGACTTGTGAAAATTCTCTCCTTTCTTCTCTTTCTCTCTTGGTGAAAAGCTTCAAAGAGGAGATCCAACCATCTAATGATCGTGTGGATACCACTAGAGGCTAGACACTTGAATATCTTTAAGAACTCATTCAACTGAACCCTATAAGTATATTTTCTCAGACATCCTATATGATAGGATCATCGTGTCATGGTGCATCGATGTTTTGGAAATCCAATTCAATGTATTTTTCTGCATTTCGATGTTTTAATAGAAATTATGGAAGACTTATCAACCTCAAACCCCAAAAATTTTTTGAGAAATATGAGGTCAAATAGTTAGTTTATGTGTAGACTTTGATATACCTAACCTAACCTGACCAATTAGTAATTTCTACTATGGTTTTGACAAGGTAAGGACTTACTCTTAAGGGACTATCTCCTCTTGTGAGTAGAATGGGAATTTGAATATCTTTTCTAGCATAAAAAAACTATTGGTGTAGAAGTGACATGAAAAGGTGAGAGAATAATAAAAAAATTCATTACAAAATAACTTAGACTATATAAGTACCCAAAAGAAATGAATTCACCTTCCCTATCTTAGTTATTTCTCCATCCAATTAGGGAATTTCATTGTCACACGATCACGTAGGTGGTGCCATAGTAACCATGTAGGCGCCACACAAGTCCCAAGATTAAAGAGAAGATTTGAATGTAAGTTTCCTAAAGAACTTTCAATATATAGTCAACATTTTTCAAGTTTTTTCTCAATGTGATACTAAACTCATGATTTTTTGTCAGCGCATATAATCCATCAGGAACTCTTGACAGACAAAACGATTTATGCGGTCGTTGAAACACACGATCGTCGGTAAAAAAATGCATAATTCCGAACTCTCAAAGATTTAAAATATGAAATCAAGTACAGTGAAAATATCGGGTCGAACCGCAAAGAACAAAGTTAACTGTTATCAAAGAGTTGACTTAGTCAAACTTAGATCTAATTAAGGTTTCTTATGAAATGAATGTGATCTATTATTAATGGAAATTATATGAATACATAAGAGAATATATTTTAAGACTTTAGAAAATGATTTGACAAAGAAACATCAAAAGTCAAGGTCAAAGCATTGACTTTGACCAGGCATTGACTTTCTACAAAATCAGAGAAGAAAAAGGAAGTAAAATATTATGAAAATAATATATTCACAAAGTAGACATAAAATGGAAAATTTTGATATAAAATATGTGATTTTTGATAAGAATTGGATTTATTATGATTTATTGAACATCAAATATAAGAAAAATCATGAAATGAACACTTCAGTCTAAATCATCAATTAACCCACCAAATGATATCCGAATCTTGAAATTCACATATGAATAGAAAGCTTATAATCCGAGGATTACATAGAGACCAAAATTGTCAAATTTTATCTTGTATTTTAAGAGTAATTACCCCCTCAAATCAACGTCCAAATTCTAATTGAAAATGAATATTCATTGGTCAAACATCAAATTGAAGGGCCAAATGTTGATGAAATTTTACGAATCGTATATCTATGGAAAGCTCATGAAACAACGAATCCAATGAAACTAAAATTGAATGATTTGGTCTTAAGATTAGGGAGAAATCCTTGTTTGAAAACCAGTGAAATTCCGTGATCAAATTTGGGTGAAAAGATAAAAATTCTGATTTATAAAACGAAATTACCTATCTCAATCTAACCTAAACTACATAAATTGCAAGGA
The DNA here is from genome assembly GCA_024174645.1 of Lemna minuta. Lineage (NCBI taxonomy): Eukaryota > Viridiplantae > Streptophyta > Magnoliopsida > Alismatales > Araceae > Lemna > Lemna minuta. The sequence continues at coordinate 7,762,781 of CM044104.1, read as the reverse complement.
TTAAGAGGGAATCACACTACTAACCTGATTGACATATAGATTAGGCTTCAAATCGTGTGGATTGAAGAGTATTTCTCTGGTTTCTTCTTCGACGTGCGTTCGGCGTTCAAGGGGTGATTCCGATCGATTCTTACAACAATTTGTGATCAATCATACGTCAATTTGATCGCAATTGAGTCTAGAATGGAGGAGGATCACGAAGAACTTAAGATTTTTCTCCAAAAATGTTTAATTTTTTCACATTTCAATCAAAATTTCAATTTACAAAGAGAAGAACATCTATTTATAGAAAAATAATCGCGATAAACGTGGTACATCTGATTCGCTAAAGAGGCTTTGAATGGCTGAGATTTCACAAAAGCAGCGGGCCATGATCCCACTCCTCCTTGATTATCGCATGTCCAATCTTCATTGGCATCTCCTTGGGCAGCCACGTGTCGATTTGTGGTTCACCAATCGCGCGATTAAATCGCGACTGTCTGATGTCACTTACGCGATCGGCAGTTCACCAATACGCACTTGCTTTGATTATGATCGAGTGAACCTAAGTCCACTCAATTAACGTGCTTCAATTGACGCGATCACATCTAACGCACCCCACGATGCCACGTCGCGTGCGAAAACTTAAGAGAGTGATTAGTCCTTCACAAAGAAAATAACGGAGAGTCATCGAGTGTATAACATAGACGAGCATAAGCCCTTTGCGTCGCCCGCATGGGCCAAGTACGCCCCCTTATCTCACCTGGGCCCACTATACCCGTGGGCCCATCAAACATCAGCCCACTTCAGTCCACGCATCCACGTATGCGTCCACATGTCCATGTGTCCACGTGGCCTTGCGTGGCTCTGCCACGTGTGCACGCTGCGTCACGTCAGCTTCGTGGGTCCCCCGCGAAAAATATAAAACTTTTTGTGATTTTTTATAAGGAAATAATTTTGAAAAATACCTGAAAAACCTAAATAAAATCCAGAAAAATTCTATAAAATTCATAAATTTATATCTTCATTTATAGACCTCCTTTTTTACTCAAATTTTCTCTATTAGATCACAAATTTCTTCATCTTTAATATCATGCCTCCTAAATCCAAGCAAGAAGATAGGATGAACTCATCATAATATCAAATAAACCCTTAAGAATTCTATTTTGCTTCATCCCATCATTCTCTTCTTGAAATTAATTCTTTTAATCATCTACTAAAGTCAAAATAACTCAAGGAAAATAGTTAATTTCTAATCATTTAACCTTGCAAAAGATCAAACATCAATAAAACACATAATTAACCCTAAATAATTAAAAAAAATGAACTTTAGTAAAATGGCATACCAATGGAGAAAATTCATAAAACTATGATAACATGCATCATAAATACATAAGATAAGCATGAATATTAGTTAAATATGATAAGAATTTAAGTTATATCCATGTTATCATTGACCTAGAGAGATTTAAAGTTGAACCTTGATCTCACTAAAAGTCCCTAGGAATGTGGCCTATTCTCTCTTGTCAATGATTTTAAAATGACATTTGCAAGTGGATGTTCTTGTGAGCCATAATAGTGTTTAATGCCATCACTCTAGATGGTGAGATCTCAAGCATTACAAACATTAAATTTCTTTATAGGAAGGCTGGAATTTATTTATAGCTTGAGTCTCTATATCCTCTCTCTTTGATGTAAAAATTGGGCAATGTGGTCCTATAATATTTGTTGCATCGGTGAACTAGGGGCAATTAGATGTTACATGTAAGGCTGATCTACTACTCCACTCATATCTCTTCCCTTTCCTCCTCCCTTAAAACAAGTGATGTGACCAAGTTCTACTGGTCAAGACCCCTTAAAGGGATGATTGAATGGTCAAAAAAGCAATGATTACCCTTAAAGTAGTTATTATGTTCTATACATGGAATTGCATTACAAATGATGTAACGCATTTCCAGCCAAATTATGACTATAAAGTCATTGGGAGCTGACGTAACGAGACCGAATGGTTGTTGAAAACACAATCAAGGGTCAAAATAAAGTCCAAACTTACCAATTTCAAGATTAAATAACGAATTGAGGGGTAAAATGGTAAATAAGGGTTGAATCCACAAGTAATTAGGGAAATTTTATATGATCTCTTCAAATTTGATCAAATCGAACGATGAATCGGTGATAGAAATTAGGAAATTTGATATTTTAAGAAAGATGACTCAAAGAAAAATCCATGGAATAAAAATCACTGAATTTGGATTTGATTTCGTGGAGAAATCATCGAATGAACAGAGATAAAATTTTGAAAAATTAAAATCACAATTAAGAACAAAATTAACTCAAATTACGATTATAAATGAAATCTAAAGCTATACGAAGATAGATTAGGATAAAACACGATCCCTAACCTATAATTGAGATCGAATTGATCCAATTAATCGCCGAAATCAAGGATATTCATCAAAATTCAGAAAATCGGTATCATGGAGTTCAAGCGTCGATTTCTTCCTTGTCGATTGTCGAAATTAACAGCTGAGATTAAATCATTTATAAAATGATTCGCCGATGAATCAAGATGCGCCACGTACCCCCACGCTTAACTGAAGATCGACAATCGTGATTTAATCTCGTGACGGGACGTCCCACGATTCGTCACGTCGCATCACGATTGTGATCATCGATCGCGATCGATCGGACGCTCAAGAATGGGCCACGTCACCAGCGCACTTATAAAATTAGGAAAAATCAATTTTTTATTAGAAAATTTGATTTTTCATTTCGAAAAATCATGAAAAATTTATTAAAATTTCAGAAAAATTCAGAAAAGTTAAGGAAAAATCTCTAAAAATTAGAAAATTCATAAATTTCAAAATGTAACTCCAAATTAATTCAAATTTGTTTCATTTCATCAGAAATTAAATCATCTATCATTCTAAAAATTAAAATTTAATAAATAACGAGAGATTTAATTTCTATTTCAAAAATATATTCATTTCCTTAAGATTTTAACTTAGAAAATTAAATGAATGTATATAAAAATGATTTCTCTTATTATTTAATTTTAGAAACTAATTATAATCTCAAGTAAAGATGGGTTATAAAATTATGTTATCTTTAATTCATCATAATTAACCCTAAATTAAGGTATACTGAGATTATAATGACTTTTTCATAGAATGATAGATAAATACTCATAAATATGATAACATGCATAGGAATGAAATATTTTATGCCTTAATATACATTAATAATCTTGTCTTATCATGTCTAATTAGAATGTTATCAGGAGCATCCATATTGATTGAGAAATTTGTGTTTTAATCTTGATGAGTCCATAGATGTGATTCTACACATTAGCCTAGATTCGACGATGATTTGACCAATCCGTCAACAAATAAGGTCATTTGCATATTTGTCATGATGTTGTTTAGATAGGTTTGATTTCACTTTTTAGATAGGGAACTAGGAGCTTAATCATGATATTCTCTATTTTTTTAGATTTGGTTTCCATGTCACTTTCTTGTGTTCTTAGACTAATTGGAAAGAACTTTTGTTCTAGCTTCCAAATCCGCATAATATTTAAGATATGAATGATGGATATTATGTGGCCTTTAAGCTAGTCATAGTTCTATCTCTCATTCATCGAAATGAACTTTCATTCATTGTCATTCTTGTGTAGTGTTTACAACAAAGCCCACAAGCATATGGAAAGATTAAATGAATTATGACAAGATCATTATACACTGATCACTAGTCCTTAAACAAACGTTCTAAGTATTCCTATTTAAGGGATATTCGATAAAGATATCAAAATTATGTGGCCTTTAAGCCAATCATAGTTTCATCTTTTGTTTATATTCATTGAAATGAAATTTTATTCATTGTCATTCTTTCGTAATGTTTATAATATAGTCCATGAGCATATGCAAAGACTAAATGAATTATGATGAGATTATAATATATTGATCATTGGTCTTTAAACATATTTTCTAAATATCTCTATTTTTTAGATATTCAAGAAGGATATCAAAATATCAAGAAAGAGTAACACTATCTCATCCTACTCATAGTATGACTCATCCTATGGCCATTGGTGTGCAATCATTAAAGATAGATAATGGGCACTCTTTTGAGAAAGAGTTCACTGAAATGATCTTCAAGAATCCCTAAATCGTATTATTTCAAACGATCAATTTTTTTTATTCATGTCATGGTTATGTACGTGGTCTTTAGACTTGAGACACCAAAGATATCTTTGCAGATGGAATATTTTTTTTTGACAAGGACTCATAGATCTTAGCCGCGAGATCTGAAATATATCATATATTAGAAATGATCATGAAGTCTTAGAAGTTGACTGAGAGGTCAAGATGGGATCATCCAATCTCAATATAAGATGAGTTTGATGCTCGGATCTGAGGCTTAAAAAGCTCTCCAAATTTTTTACCAAAAAAATGATTGAAGTGGAAGATGTTGAATCAAAACATTCAACAAAGTTGAAGCACCAAGAATATATGATCTTATCATCCACTATAAATGATCCTATCATCTAATATAGAATAAAATTCATATTTATAGGGATCATTTGAAAGAGTTTTTCAATCGTTCAAGCGTCCGCGCTCTAGCAGTATTGACACAGTCTCTAGACAATCGGATCTCCTCTTGAACACTTGTCACCACGAGAGGAAGATAAGAGAGAGGAGAAGTTCCACTAGGCTTGCATGGGAACCTCTATTATGGTAGTTCTCCACCTATTTATAGACTTCACGAATTAAAAATTTTCACAAAGACCCTTATTATTATGTCTACATCCACCAACGTCCATTGACCTTATGTGTGTGACCCTCTAGGTCCATATATCTCACCAGTTAATGACTCTATCAACCCAATAACACTTAATGGTTTTCTCTATTAATTAACTCTATCTACATATAGATTTATTGACTAAGGATCGATTTAACCCAATCGATAGGTTGAGTCACCAGCCTGATGGGTTGCCAAGCTACACCACGTGCTCTAGGAGATATGGAGTATATTAGAACTCTTTTATCGAACCCTACCATCATTGGTTACCATGTATGTTTAATCCTTCGTCCACGCAAGACTCATGAATGACTTAGGGCATGGTTAATTGTCAAACCCTAATTGGTCACTCAATTTAGTACCAATGGGAGTAAGAAATTGATAACATGCTAATTAGACATAATAATACATGATAATTAATGTATAATAAGACATAAAACATTTCATTCTAATGCATGTTATCATATTTTTGTTAGTGTTTATCTATCATTCTATGAAAAAGTCCTTATAATCTCAAACTATATTAATTTTGGGTTAATTATGATGAATTCAGGATAATTAATTTCATAACCCATCTTTACTTGAGATATTAATTAGTTTTTAATGTTAAATAATAAGAGAAATCATGTTATATACACTCACATAATTTTCTAAGTTTTAAAAGCTAAAAGAAATGAGCATATTTTTGAAATAGAAATTAAATCTCTTGTTATTTATTAAATTTGACTTTTAAGAATAATGTAAATTTTTATCCAATGAAAAAAATTTAGGTTAATTTAGAATTGTATTTTGAAAGTTATGAATTTTCTAATATTTAGGGATTTTTTTGGATTTGGGAGTGGGATGGGGGGAGTGTACATGGCACATTTCTACTCGTCGATGAATCATTTTTAAAACAATTTAATCTCACTCATTGATCTGAGGAGTTATAACGGTTGAGATTAAAACCGAAAGAAATGCATCTGAGCATCTGATCAAGATTGAATTGCAGATGTTTGATAAGTTACTTAGAACGCGCCTGACGTGGCGAAATCTCGGCACGTCCATCAGAGATCCAACAGCCATGACTTAATCATAAAGATTCGCGATTGTGCATTTCATCAGAGCTGTTGATCGAAGATTGATTGACGATCGGATGGTTACGCCCAATTCGCCGTATAAATTGATATGTTCTTCGACATTTTAAAGCATGTTAGGGAAATTCAAGTAATTTAGATGTTTATACATCAAATCCCTTGAATCTCTTGCTTCCAATTGCTTCTAGACTCATTTCTACATCTACGGAATGCTTGAGAGTGAGATTTTGTTGAGAGAATAGGAAGAAATCGACGCTTGAACATCAACGATTGTGTTTTCAAATTCGGGCTGAAAAGCCTTGAATCCGGCAAATAATTGGATCCATTCGAGCGCAATATTGGGTTAGGGATCATATTTCATCCTAATCTTCCTTCGTATAGCTTTAGATTTCATTTTTGAATCTTAGCTTGACTCGATTTCAATTTCAATTTTAATTTCAGTTTTTCACGATTTTATTTTTCAAAAATTGATCTCTTGTTCATTCGATGTTTTCTTCGCAAATCTTGATCCAAATTCAGTGATTTTTTATTTTGTGCATTCATCTTCAAGTTTTCTTTAAAAATATCAAAACCCCTAATTTCAATCCACATTTCATTGTCCAATTTGACCGAATTTCAAAAGATCATCCGAAATTACCTTAATTCTCTGTGGATTCGACCCTTATTCGCCACTATACCCCTCAATTCCTTATTATTTGATAAAATTGGTGAGTTTGATAATTTTTTTGACCCTTGACTATGTGTTTTCAACGACCTCATGGTCTCGATTCATCAAAAATCATCAAGAACAACTTCTCTAATATTCCGATTACCTTGGCCAAGGATTTAATCGCATCTCATTCCTTGAGTCGATCTCCTCATATACTGAGGGCAGATGATCCCATCTTCACCACTCAATCACCTTCGAGGACTTCATATTGTATCTAATCAATGAAGTTTTAGAGATATTGTAGCTAGGGATTTGTAAGTCATAGTCAAAATACGATCATCCATCTACAAGATGTCTTTGGTGTCTCAGGTCAAAGGACCACGTACACAACTGTGACATGAATCAACCTGATTAAAAATTTGGCATAATCAATTCAAGGATTCATACACATCAATTCAATGAACTCTTTCTCCAAAGAGCACCCATTATCTATCCTTGGTGTCTCAACGCTGATGGCCACAGGATCAGTCATACTCATCATATGAGTCAGATTAGATAGTGTTCTTCTTTTCGGATAATTCGATGTCCTTCTCAAATATCCCATGAATAAGAATATTTAGAACATATGTTTAAAGACCAGCGATCACTGTATTACGATATCATCGTAATTCACTTGATCATTGCATATGTTCATGGACTTCATTACAAACATCATACAAGAATAACAATGAATAAAAGTTAATTTTAATGAATATAAACAAAAGATGAAAGTGATCCAGGACCAGGGTGATAAACCCGATCGTGCAATGATGTACTAAAGGTGGAACTAGGGGATGGGTATCCTAGGGTGAACTACTATGATGTAATGACCTACTAATGCCAAGAAGCAACTACCTCCCCGCACGTCATCTCTAGAACTCTTGGAATGCTCCAAGTCCACGTCCTCGCAGGCGTTAGACCGTGGGTCATCAAAGGGAGCTCGACGATCAACCCGACGGATTGGACTACAGTCTCAATCCACTCAAGGCATCCTCTCAATCGACCTAATCTAGATCCCGATGGCGGTGGAAACAAGTGCGGGAAATACTGGAAGAAATAAAGTACTTCAAAGTGAAGAGTAGGGGATGTGTGCCTAACCTGCGGGGCGCGAGCCTGGTCGGTCGCGATGAGGGAGGTTCATATGTGACACATGCTGTCGACAGAAGTGGCGCCGAATTGGGTGATGTCGAGGAGGGAGGACGGTGAGTCGCGAAGAGGGGCGATGGCACTCGAGAGCAACTAGGCAACAGGGCACGAGGCAAGCAGCCTCGGCCCTTGGGGCATGACTGGTGCGGAGTGAGTTTGCGCTGGCGCGAACAGGGGAGTGCGAGGGCATGACCAAAGGGGTGCGCATCCCGGGTCCGGGTATGAGTGCGATCTAGACGGAGGGGCGGTCGCAGCTTGAGCCGAGCACTGGTGCAATCCAACGAGCGCTAGCGCAGTATTAGCGAGCACGTTCTAGCCAGGTGCGGACATGGCTAGGAGCACAGAGGCGGGCGTGGCTCTCGCTGGGTTGACCATGGGTGCGACTGACGAGACGAGACAGCGAGGTCGTCGATTTCACACGGTCACGTGTCAAAAATTAATCCGAACTTACCAATTTGGGGAATTAAGAGTGAATTGAAGGGTATAATGGTAAATAAGGGTCAATTCTACAGGGAATTAAGGTATTTTCGAGATATCCTTTGGAATTTGGTCAAATTGGACGATGAATTGAGGTGAGAAATTAGGGAAAATGGTGTTTTTAGAAAGATAACTCAAAGATCTATCCGTGGAATCAAAAATCGCTCGATTTGGATTAGTAATCACGGAGAAATCAAAGATGGAAGTGGGATGAAATTTTCGGAATCACGAAGAACACACATTCAAATTAAAACGAAATTAAACTTAAATTGAAATCCTAATCCTAAAATTGATGATACATGACGATAGATAAGAGGATAAACTTGTTTTCTAACCCGAGATAACGATCAAATCGATCCAATTGATCGCCGGATCGACAGCTATTCATTCCGCGAATTCAATCGTGAACATCGGTGTTCAAGAGACAAATTCTCCTCGCACGATCGTCGAAATCTCTCTTATAAACACTCCGTGGACACGATTTCGAGTCTAGAAGTGATTAAAAGAAATAGATTCAAGAGAGAAGGGGTTTAGATAGGTCGATTAGATCAAATCCCTCAAGAATGATTACAAACGACGAAGAATTCGTCATTTTATAGGGCGAAATGTGGAAAACCGTCTGATTGATGCGTTTAATCCGCATCAACGGTCGAGATTAAACGCATCAATTCAAACGGTAAGGTTAAATAGTGGCCATCAGATCACAGATGGATGCTCCAGATCGCTCCGCTTGATATGCGTTTCAAAACGCTTTGATTTGTGCCCCTTGGATCGCGATTCAACGGTCCAGATGAATAACGCACGATTTAATCTGGACCGTTATAATCCACCTTTAAATCGCACGTGTCTGATTGATCTCCGGTGCACCCCGCGTCCACGCGATCAAGGCGTATGATGCCGCCACGTCGCCTCCAATCTGACTGTTATAACTCCTTTTATTTGGCACGTGTTTTGATCAAATTGGGTGGTCCGCGTCCACGCAATTGACGCGTGGATCTTCTGATGCGCCGCCGATCCGACGCTCCTCGTCGCGCCATGTCACCTGCGTTATAGAAGTCGTGTGGATTAGTCCCACACGGCTAAAATTATTGAAACCCGTCGGGTTTATAAGCCCCGACAGATTAAGGGGTTGAATACCTTTCCGGTCTACGGAAAGCTGAAAACCCCTTTATATATAGTATATAATATAGATAAACTATAGATAAATAAAATGCGCCACGTAAGCGCTGCGCGGGTCCACGTGGCCTTGCGTGCCACGTCGCGCCCATTTTGCACTTTTTTTATTTATTTTAATCTATTTAAATTGAAATTAAATCGGAAAAAAATCCAGAAAAAATCCAGAAAAATCCCTAAAAATTGTAAAAATCATATCTTTTAAAATACAACTCCAAATTAATCCAAATTTCTTTCATTTGATCTGAAATTTAATTATCTATCATTTTAAAAATTCAAATTTTTTAAATAACAAGAGATTTAATTCTTATTTCAAAAATACATTCATTTCTTTAAGATTTTAACTTTAGAAAATTAAATGAATGTTTATAAAAATGATTTCTCTTATTATTTAACTTTAAAAACCATTTTTAATCTCAAGTAAAGATGGGTTATAAAATATTTATTCTTTAATTTGTCATAATTAACCCTAAATTAATGCATTTTGAGATTATAACATAAAATTGCATAGAATGATAGAAATGCACTCAAAATATGATAACATGCATATAAATGGAATGTTTTATGCCTTATTTTGCATTAATAATCATGTTTTACCATGTTAAGATTGCATGTTATCAGCGACTCAAGCTGGGGGTGCGAGCACAGCCAGAATATAACGTACGTGCACCCTGTGTAGGACGCCGACGTGACCCAGAGATCAGCTCACCGTCGCGACCTAAATTCAGGCCGCAGAGTGAATCAGGGCGGGCGCGGGGCGATTGATAAAATTCATTTTATACATGAATTTACATGATTATTAATGCAAATAAAAGCATTAATTGTTATCATATTTTAAGTATATTTCTATCATTTTACATAATTTCATGTTATGATCTAAAAATACATCATTTTATAGATAATTATGTGTAATTAAACCTTATGATTTTTAACCCTAATTATATTTGAGATCATAAGTATGTTTTCATGATTAAATGATAAGAGAAATGATGCTTATTAACATTCATGTATTTTTATCAAGTTATTTTAGAAAATACATGAATGTATGTATTTAATTAAAAATCCTTCTCTTACTATTTTAATATTTTTACTTTTCATAATGATAGATAATTAAATTTCTGATCCAACAAAACAAATTTGAATTAATTTGGAGTTGTATTTTAAAAGTTATGATTTCCCCAATTTTTAGGAATTTTATGAAATTTTTCTCAATTTATTTAACTGTATTTTTTGTTTTAAATTAATTAAAAAGAATAAAAAAGGGTTTATATTTACCGCCCGCTAATGTGGCAGAGCGAAGCCACGTGGCGACGCGCAGACGTGTGACACGTGGACATGCGTGTGTGCATGTATGCGTTTGTGCATGTGTGCGTGACATGCATGTGTGTGCGTGACACCTATGCACGGATTTTATATATATATTATAAGCATCCCATAATGAGAATTCGCTAACTGTTAAGTCCATCGTATCTTATAAACTTGATAGAACCATTTAATTTATTCTGTGTGGGACTATGTGCATTTGATTTTTAATTCAGGTGACGTGGCGACGCGTGAGACATCCGATCTCGTGATTAAATCACGTGTGTCGGATGTCACTTACTCAAGGGGTACGTGGCAACATCCTGAGAGGCGTCGATTCAATTAAATGAGGATTAATCTCGACGGTCCATCTGAGGAGTTATAACGGTCACGATTAATCGCGATCGGTGGACCTTCTAATTAATCAAGACCGCCTGATGAAGATTCAATGGACAATCAAAACGACGCATCCTCTTCTACGCGCGACGTGGCGACATCTCAATGCTCCATTTGCGATCGGACGAACGTGACTTAATCGCGTCAATTGATGAATCGACGCATCATCTCAGCCATTGATCACGATCAAACCATTAATCCGACGGTTACGTCCAATTCTTCTATAAATTCAATGTTCTTTGCGACGGAAATGTTACCCTTGGATTTTCGATTGAAATCAAACTGTCTAGACACCAAAATTTGAGAGTCAATTGATTCCTTTGCATTCTTGACACATTTCCGCATCTGAGGAGCATTTGAAATCCAAGGAGCAAGGAGAAATCGCATCTTGAATTCCAATTTTCGTCTTCGAAATTGCGGAATCAATAGCCACGCATCCGGTGACTAATTGGATCATTTCGAGCGCGACTTTGGGTTAGATTGCGTGTTTTCATCTTAATCTTTCATCATTTAGTATTAGATTTACATTTTAAATCGTAGATTATGTTTAATTTTGTTTTAATTTCGGTTTTTAATCATATTTCACAATCAAATTTTTCTCTTATTTTCAAACTTCGATCTCTGTGAATTCTAATCTAAATCACTCATTTTTTTATTCCGTGGATTCACAATTGAGTTATTTTTCTTAATATCATAAATTTCCCAATTTCTAATCTCAATTCGTCGTTTGATTTGATCGAATTTCAAAGATATCTCTCAAAATTCCCTAATTCTCTGTGGATTCGACCCATATTTGACATTATACCCTTCAATTCATGAATTAATCTTTAAATTGGTAAGTCTGGACTTTGTTTTGACATGACATCGTGTGTTTTCAATGACCATACGCATTCGTTTCGTCAGCGATCATCGGGGAGACGGATCGCGGCTGGATCCTACGTGACCGGAGTATATCACTGTGGCGGGGGCGGATCAAATCCAGAGATAGCGGGGCGCCGGTGGGGAAACAACCGGGATGCATGGCAGATTAAACTCTACTGAGCGGCGGGTTGAATTCCCCGTGGCGGCAGGAGGAATTCAGCAAGACAAGTGAAGGGAGACGGCTTAGCGATGGAGAGGGATCAGAGTGATTTCGTGACTCCGTGGATGTCATGAAGACGTGAATTCGGGAGCCCGATTTCATGAATTCATGAATTTCGTGAGGTGCACGGTGATGAACTAAAACTGGTGTTAATTTATATCGTTGTTGTGTTTTAATTCATGCAATACATTTATAATACCTCACTTAGGACAGTAGTAAGCAAGGGTAGATCCTCAGGGAATCTAGGTAATGAGGCTTGTGACTAAAATATAATAAAGGAGGGATTTCGATAGTAGGGAATATTAGAAGTTAGAAGATAAATTTATAGAGATACTGAATGTAATTGGATAGATTAGGTTTCTGTGGTTTTAATTAGAGGAGAAGGAGAGTGTTTTAAGAGTTTTTTAGAGAGTCTAAAGGGGAATTTCCTTGTTGGAGCATTCTATCGAACACCTTTTGGGAGAGTATAGATTATGGAAACAAGAAGAAGAAAAGATGAGAGGATGGATAAGAAGTAAGATGGAATTAAAGATACTACTCCATTAGGAAGGAGTGATGATTGGATGGAATAGAGATTGAATGATGATGGAAAGAAGAGATGAGAGGAAGAGAGTAAAGGTATAAGAGTGTAGAGAAGGATGGGAGATTTAGGTAGAACTTATGAAGTCAAAAGGATTATCCTATGATTTAAGCAAACTAAAATGAACTACATTAACCATGGAAAGGTCTACAAACAAAAATCTCATCAGAATCTTCACACAAACCTCGTCTTTCGGTGCCAATCCTAGGCTGGGTAGTGCTTGATCTTCTACGATGTCGAGCTCCACTTGCTTCCCTTCTCCAGAACAAAATCAAGCATTCCACAACACCCAGCTTGGGCCTAAGCTTCTCCCCTCTTCTTGCTGGTGACTTGGTGTCAAGAGAGAGCGAAAAGACAAGAGAATTCGGAGTGGGAGGAGGGGAACTTTTAGGAATTAGGGCTTCCAACCAAACCGATGGATGAGATTGATTTTCGAGATCTTCAAGAGTCCGATGGAAAATTCAACTATGAGGATGGAAAGAGCACGGTGAGATTAGCCTGCCACCAAAATTTCAGCCCAATCTGACGGCTAGATCAGAAGATATCAACGATTCTATCTTGAGCATTTCTGGACGTTGATCCGATGATCTCCTGCGTCAGATGCTCTCAATCAATAACTCCCGAGATCGCGCCATGTCGCCATAGAGCCGACCGCTTGATTTTCACCACGTTACCTACATAGGTAAGCGACAAAACGACAAAACAAATAGGTAAGTGAGAGGAATCGGCGGAGATTAATTTCACCGTAGATTCCTTCTTTTTGCACGAATAAGAGAACACCACGTCGGTCTCTAATTCTGCGGTAGACACAAAACGACGAAACGGAATGACAAATACGAAAAAACTACGAAAGCAAAACGATAAAACAAAATAACTAAAAAAATAACACGTACGATCTGCGGCGATTAAGTTTGCCGCATATCCTCTACTTCGTGCGAATAAGAGAGCGCCACATCGCTCTCTTATTCCTCCTGAAAGTCAACTAAGACGGCACGAGAAAGGAAGCTCCACGTCACCTGAAAGTGAACAAACGACATAATAGAAAATAACGTTAACGATAAAGCAAAACAACAAAAGGGAAGATAGAGAAAAATGATAAAATAGAAAATAACGATAACGATAAAGCAAAACAACAAATGGGAAGATAGAGCAAAACGACAAAATAGAAAATGAGGCTAACGATCTGTGGCAATTAATTTCACCGTAGATTCTCTTCTTTCAATGAATAAAAGAGCTCCACATCTCTCTCTTATTCCACACACAATCAAACATTACATCATCTGCATGGGTAAGTAAACAAACAAAACAAAAAAAGGAATTAAAAACGACACTACCAAATCGCAACATCTGCCGCGATCTGGTGGCCTTTGTCTGACTTACCTTTGTAGATCAGAGAATTGTATATATGCCTCTGATGCTAATAAATATGCAAGAAATGATTAGATTAATCAGAAATATATCCTCAAGGTACTCTTAAACTCATTTAAATCATTTATAAAATCCTAAAAAATGTATTTTGCTTTAAAAATTCATTTCCTTGCCAGTTTATAATCTAAAGGAAATATTCAAATATTCAAAAGCCAGGAAATATCACAAAATCATAATGAAGGCAAAATTAAGCAATTTAATTATGATAACACATAAATATGTTCCTTTTAGCTAAGTGTTCATGAAAAATATAGAGTTTAAAGTCATAGATTCATGTGTTATCACACGGGAGAAAAATTGGGGAAGACGGGAAGAAGAGTGGGGCCATAGGAGAGGGGAGAGGTCGGCCGGTCATGAAGATGGATTTGGTGGGAGAGGGGAGTGAATTAGGTGGATTGGCAGCGTGAACTCATGCGGTCGAGCAGAGAGGGGGATGGCGAATTAGGAGAAGGATGGCTCGAGGTGAGGAGGGCGGAATTGAGGTGAATGGGGGAGGGTTGGTAGAGGACGGAGCGGAATTAGGCAGAATGCCAGAATTCGCGGAGTTCGGTGGAGGGGGGATGGGGTGTTGACCAAGCGAAGGATAGGGATTCTGCAGGGTGTGACGATGGGAGAGAACGAGAGTCAGGAAGGGAAGGCAGGATCGCATAAAGGAAATTCAGGTGAGGAAAGGAGCAGGGCCACGTGACGTGGATCAACCGGACGAAGGGCGGGAATTTCGCTAGGCGGCGGTGGGCAAATGGCTGGGTGACAAACTGAATTCAGGAGGGAAATTCGGAGGTCGAGTCGGAAAATGGATTCGGTTGGGTTGAATTCAGAGAGGGGATTCGGAGATGGGGATTCGGAGGGTGAATTCGGTGAGTTAATTCAGAGAGGAGGGCACGGATGGTGAATTGCAGGGGTGAACGGAACTTGGAATGGGCGGATGGGCTAGAAATGGAGCTAGAGGGGAGGAGGCGGGACGACCAGACGAGGAAAGCGGCATTGCGGACCCATATGAGCGTCGAGAAGGGGAGGGTAAGATTGTGGGAGGGGAAGGACTCAAGGGAGCTTCGCGGTGGCCTCACAATGGTGAATTCCTGTGGGCCGCTGGGGTGACCGCATGGAGCGTGCGTGGACGTCGGGAGGCGGAACCCGCAAGGTGAATTCTGCGGAGGACGAACGGGACGATCGGCATGGGTGAGGCTGAATTCAATGGGGCGGGATGGGGGGAATTCGAGAGGGAGGGCAGTGGGGCGATGAGGGTGGTTTCGGTTGGGCGTCAGAGGGGAGTTGGTCGGGCGACGGGGTGAAGGAGAGGGGGAAGCTGGTAACCGGCAGAGGAGAGACAGGGAGGAGATCAGAGGGGGAAACCAGGAGAGGAGGCAGGCGATGGCGACCAAGAGGGAACATCAGCAGATCTTGAGGCGGCGGCGGCAGCGGCGGCGGCTTGGGGACAGCGGCATAGCAAAGGAGGACCGGCGGCGTGGTGCGGCGGCGGCAGTGGCACAATTGTGTGCGGTGGCGATGTCCACATAGTCGGGGCAAGGAGTGGTGGCAGTAGCGGCGGCACGGATGCATGCAGCGGCAGCGGCGGCACGGATGCATGCGGCAGCAGTGGCGGCGTCGGCGACGGCGGTTGGATTCCTTCCTTGACCCTCCGTGAGCAGCCACTCAAGAGGGAGGAGACTCCTTTTCTTTTCTCAAATGACGGCTAGGGTTTGTGGGGGGTCCCTTCCCCTATTATAGAGCCCAAAATGGGCCGAGAGGGTAAAGGGCCCACTTGAGGCTCACGACCCAAAAGCAAAAACATACTCATAGAAATAATAAGGTCCACATAGAGAGAGGGTTTCACGAGTAGAACCCGAAAAAGGAAGAGCCCACTCGAAAGCCTAAAAGGGAGAGGGAAATAAGCGAGGACCCGCTTAAACACGTGCGGGCCGAAAAGTTCACAATAAAGAATGAAGATAAGTCCGCGCGCGCGCGAGCGTTGGGTGTAGCGTACCGTGGCAAGACGAGGTCCTCACGCAGTGTAGCGAAAGTTAGTATCCTTAGTCTTCACTCGTCATGAAGGTTGGACGCGCGCGAGTGTCGGCTCCTCCGGCGCCGTGGTGTCGTGCTTTGGTGGCGACGAGGGTCGCGCGCCACCGGAAAGTTTGATTGGCTTGCAGGCCACATAATATCCATCGATTGAATTATGGAATGAGATGAGATTAAATTCTTGACCAAATTATTGGAAATATCAAACAAGGTGTGTTCGATGATTTCTTACAAGCATTACTATTAACTTGAATGACCACTTAAGGTTTGATAGTTAACCATACCCTAAGTCATCCATAAATCTCACACGAATGAAGGAATGTACATACACATAAACCAATGATGACAAGGTTTTCTTAAGAGAGTTCATATAAACTTCATATCCCTTAGAGCACATGGTTTAACTTGGGACCCACTAGACTGGTGACTCAACCTATGGACTGAGTTAAATCGATCCATAATTAATCTATATGTTGATATAGTTAATTAATAAGAAGAACCAATAAGCATTACATAGTTGATTAAACTATTAACTAGCAATATATATGGACTTAAAGGACTACAAGCACAAGGTCAATTGACATTGGTGGATATAGATATAATTATAAGGTTTTTCTGAAAAAAATATATACCCAAAGTATATGAACAAGGAGAGAACAATTATAACTAAAGGTAACTATGCAAGCTTTTTTGGAAATTCTCACTTCTCTTCTCTCTTTATCATGATGATGAGGGTTCAAGAGAAAATCCAATCATCTAATGATCACATGGATAATACTTGATGTTGGACATTTTAATAGCTTGAGGAACTCCTTCAAATGATTATTATAAGTATGGTTTTAATTATCTCGGATGATAAGATCATGTCTTCTTCATCTTTCTTCAAATTTAATGTTTAATTCAACATATTTCATAGTGTTTCACCTTTTCATCTAAGTTTTGGAAGGCTTATCGACTTTAGATCTTAGAATTGAATTCATTTCATCCTCTATTGTAGTTGAATTCATCCATGTATTATTGAATCATCATTTATAATCATAATTCTTCACGAAATCGAATCTTAATAACATGCAATTACATGATTTTTAATTCAAATTAAGGCATAAAACATTTCATTCTTATGCATGTTATCATATTTTTTTACTGCATATCAATCATTCTATAAAAATTTAAGTTAATATCAAAATGCACAATTTTTACGAATAATCATAAATAATCAAAAAGAGATATTTGAGATTAAGATTATTCTCATTTTATATTTTAGATTATAATTAGTTTTAATTTTAAATAATAATAGAAAAGAAATTAATTTTTTTTTAAAGAAAAAATTATTCTCTTGTTAAACAAAATAAATTTCATTTCTGATCAAACAAAATAAATTTGGATTAATTTGGAGTTAAATTTTTAAGGATATGAATTTTCTAATTTTTAAGAATTTTTCTATGATTTTGATGAATTTATTTAGATTTATTTGAATTTATTTGTATTAAAAAATTATAAAAATATTTATTTTATCATGTGCTGATGTGACGGATGACGTGGATGGAGTGTTTATGTGACAGTGTACATAGGCACCACATGGTGCAAGCGTGTGTGTATGTGCGTGCGTGTGATTAGTGGGTTAAGCATCCTTTTTAAGGATATAATGATGTAGGACGATTCGAATAATCCCACTGAGGATGATTGGCACTAAGATGATTAAGAATGAGAAGTAATTGAATTACATAATGAATTAATAAAGAGATTAAACTCTAAATCAATCCTACGATATGCAAGAAGATCTAGGAAGGATATCACTACAGATTGGGACTTATCACAAGATATCTTCGAGTATTAGTTAAGAGATTGAGAGCCAAAATTATAAATCAATCTAAGTTGGACTTATTGATATAGGATTCTAACTTTTGATCACTATAGAAGTTTAGAGGATGAGTACCTTGATTTAGACGTGAAGCCAATGCCCTTGGACTCGCCAAACAATCTAAGTTATCCTCAAATTGTTTCTTTACTTTGAGATGGATGAAAGGGACAGCAATGGGGGAGAATAGAGGAGGGAGATAGAACTCGGATTTGAGAGAGTAGGGAGAGGAAATGGAATACACAAAGGACACAAAAAATTCTCCAACTAAGGAAAACAATTTCATTCACAATACAACATGCGTAATTGTTTTACATTTGTCCCTTTTAAAGGGTGAAGAGAAGAGAGAAGTTAGAGTGAAGAGATGCGTCGAGGTAGTTATACGCAGTTATGGGTGGTTACAACATATTTCGTGGATTGCTTCATGTGTTTTCCATGCTCCCATGATGGCAGCAGAATAAGATGTGGAATCTTGTTGATCTTGTGGTGATCTTGGCAATTGTGGTGGTTATACTGATGGTTACTTGATCCATTGACAGATATCAGACCAAGTCTTCATGTTCTCCAAAACCCATGGAGGTTTTGCTTGAAGTAGGAGGTAGTTAGGACCTAACTTCGTTGCTTCACTCCTTGATTGAAGCTTCCTTCATGCTGAATTGTCATCATAAGCATTTGGACCAGTCTTGACTTCGATTTTATTCATGTATGCGCTTTTGACTTTATGTAGACCCCAAGATATTCACTTGCGTAAGTTACTAACATATAGATCTCTCCTATGCTTCTAACTAAAGGTGGTTGATCAAAGAAATAAGGGTATATTAAAACAAAGATGTTTCCTATTGTCTTTGAGATCATTTATTTACACAAAGGTACCTATGATATAATAATTGGAGTTTGATTGATAAGGAACCTACATCAAGGCAAAAGGATGGCTGACTTGGTCCAAATATGGAATTCTAAGTGCTCTAGGGATGAGGGTTTAACTTCATATGCCCAAGTCAACATTAGATCAGAAATTGAGTATAACACGAGGGAACCTAAATCCCCTTGGATCCCTTTTTCTTTTCTTAGAGAAGCTTTCTTCATTCATGTCATGAATGGATAATTTCTCAAATTTTTTAATGAGGAGAAGCATACTATTTTGTTGTTCTTTGGAATTGGTTCTCTTCCTTCGATCATACTTAGGTTCACTTGGAACCCTTGTGTCTTTGTGTTGCAAAGATTCTCCATTATATAAGCTAACCCTTAAATTGTTGCCTTATTTATACACACATTCTTGTGACATTTTTTTAATATAGGACTATTTTTTATTTTGTTTTATGCAGGTGACGTAACATGACAAGAAGCATCCGATTTATGAACTTAATCGATGTCATCTATCTTCACTTAAGTTGGAGGGTACTGACGAGACTAAACCACGAGGTCGTCGATTTCACATGGTCTCATGTCAAAAATATTTCCAAACTTATCAATTTGATGAAAATTATTCGAATTGAGGGGTATAATGGTAAATAAGGGTCGAATCCACAGGGAAATAAAAAAATTAATGATATTTTCTTCGAAATTGATCAAATTGGACAATAAATCGATGGTAGAAATTGGGGAAAATAGTATATTATGAAAGATAACTTCAAATCGCTTCCAAGAAATCAAGAATCATCGAAATTGATCTTGGTTTCGCGGAGAAATTGAAGTTCGAAGTCGAGGAAGATTTCCGAACGTTAAAATCGTGAAATCACCTAAAATTAAATGAAATTAAACTTGAAATCCTAATCTAAATTGAAATTAAACATGATTGGATGATAGATTAGCAAAAATTGACTCCACTAACCCCAAATCGCGAACAAATTAACATGATTAAATCGATTAATCGTCGAAAACGTGAAGAAAGCGATCGTGGAGTTTAAGCTTTGACTTCTCCTTCGTCCTTCAACCAAATCTCAAGTTCTTGCCCTCCGTGGATGCAAAAATGAGTGTAGAAGAAGCTCAAATCAAGAGATTCGAGAAGGGAGGTGTCTAAACAAATCAATTTTCTTATTTCTAACTCGAATGCTTAGAAAGTCGGAAGAACATCTCTATTTATACAAGTTTGGGCGTGACGGTTGACGAAGCGTTTTCGTGCGTCGTTAAAACACAAAAATGTAAGTCAAAAAAAATTTATAAAACCAAACTCACAAAGATAAGATATAAAATCAAGTAATGTGTAAGTATCGAGTCGATCCACAGAGAGCAGGGTTGACTTTAATTGCAGAGTTGACTTGGTCAAACTTAGGTTTAAAAGGGGTTTTAAAGAAGTAAAAATAATATACAATGAATAGAAATGATATAAATAGACTAAATAAGAAGTTTTAAGAATTCAATTCTCGGATTTGACAGAGAAAACTCAAAAGTCAAAGTCAAAGCATTGACTTTGACCAACAATATGTGTTCTATAAAATCAGAGAATCAAACAGTGTCAGAAGATTACGAAAATTATATATTTCAAAACTAGAGAGAAAATGGAAAATATTGATATATAATTCGTGATTTTTGAATAAGAATTGGATTTACTATGAATTATTGAAAATCAAATATCAGAAAATCCCCGAAATGAACACCTCAGAGGAAATCTTCAAATTGACAGGTCAAATGAAATCCAAATCTTGCAATTGATATGTCAATGGAAATCTAAGAACCATAGGAATCTAAGGAGACTAAAATAATCAAATTCTGATTTGTAAATTGAAAGTAATTGACCCCGAAAGTCAACATTTGACTTCTGATAAAAGATGAACAGTGCTTGGTCAAACATCAAATTGAAGGGTCAAATGAACTCGGAATTTGATGAATTTGCTATCCACGGAAATCTGATGAAAATAGAAATCCAATGAAGGTAAAATCAAGTGATTTGGAATTATAATCAGAGAGATATCCTATTTTCAAAATCAGTGGTTTTTCGGACTAAATTTTGAGGAAAATGAAGAGTACTAAGAACTAATTTACGAAATTAAAGATCTAAACCTAATAAAAACTCAAATTACCTCTTGATAATCGACCGAATCTCACTACTAACCCGATTTCCACAAGAATGGGGCTTCAATTCTCGTTGATTGAAGCGAATTCGCTCGGATTCTTCCTCGTGGACGTTCAGAATTCAAGGGAAAAATTCGATGAAATCAAGAGATTAAATCGTGATTATCATGCTTCAATGGTTGCGTCTCTACACTCTTGGAAGCAGAGGATCACAAGAACTTAAGACCTTCCTCGAAATTCGCTTCACAAATCGATCAAAAGTTAAGTTTACAAAAGGAGAGAACATCTATTTATAGAGAAGTTTGTGCGAAATTGGTGGATCGTCGCCCACCACGCGGATTTCACTCCGTGTGATTTTAGCCGTCGGATCGAGCGAAATTGGTGGCTCGTGACGCAGATTCACTCCATGTAATTTCAGCCATCAGATCACGAGTAATCGGTGGGATCGTGGCCCATGACGCGGATTCCACTCCGTGTGATTTCAGCCGTCCAATTGCGCGACTTAATCCCGACCGTCCGATTACGCGATTTAATCCCGACCGTCCGATTGCACGATTTAATCCCGACCGTCTGATATCACTGTTCACGCCACGTAGGCACAACGTAGGCATCCATGTGGGCTTGCGTGGCCCCGCCATGTGTCCGCACCGTGCCACGTCACCTCCTTGGGTCCCGCACGATTAACTAAATCCTGAAAAATCAAAATAAAATCCAGAAAATTCATAAATTCATAAATTCATTTGTATAACTCCTTTTTAACTCAAATTTTCTCCATTGGATCACAAAATAACTTCCTTTTTAATATCATGTCATCTAAAATATACTTTCAAAGAATAAATTAAGATGAATTAAAAATCACTTACTCATTTCTTAAGTAATCTTCTTAATCACATTTTCATCTTGAAATTATCTTTCAAAACATGCACTAAAGTCAAAGTAATTTAAGAAAATACATCAACTTCTATTAATTTTAACTTTGCAAAAGATTAATCATCAATCAAGCATAAAATTATCCCTAATTTATGCATAAATATCAACTTTAGTGAAATGACATACCAATGGAGAAAATTCCTAAAAAGTATGATAACATGCATCATATTCACATAAAATAAGCATGAATATGAGTTAATTAGGATAAGAAATTCAGTTATAAATGCATGTTATCAACTGTCCGATGGCTTTAATTGACAGTTACGATGGAACGGTCCATCGTGGACCGTTTCAAAAATGTCGCAGCCGTCGGATCCTTGATCGACCGTCCGGATGAAGCCGTTTTAGATGCGTTATAAAACGCATGAAATCGCATCCCTTGAATCGCAATCCGACGGTCAGGATGTGTAGCGCTCGATTTAATCAGGGCTGTTATAACTCCTCCTTTTAGACACGTGCGTTTGATGAGATCCAGTGGACCGCGAGTCCACGCAATCCACGTGCGTCGATCGTTCCGCCATTCGATCCAAGGCTCCTCACTTGGCCACGTCACCTGCAACTTAAAATGCCGTGTGGATCTTAGTCCCACACAGAGAAAATTAAAGAAATTGATCGGGTTTATAATGTGTGCTGAATTAAGGGTCAGCGTAATTCCGATAATCGGAATGCTTATATGTACTATAACCCCTATATTTACGATAAATATAAATATGCACATGTCACAACGCCGCGTAGGCTCCGCGTGGGCCCGCGTGGCGCTGTCACGTGGCCTTGCATGCCATGTCGCATCCACGTGTGTCCCGCACGAAATTAAAACCCTTTTTGCTTATTTTTAATTCATTTTTAACATTAAAAATCGCAAAATTAATTCTGAAAAATCTGAAAAAATCCCTAAAAGTTAGAAAATTCATAACTTTTAAAATATAACTCCAAATTAATCCAAATTTCTTTCATTTGATCCGAAATTTAATTATCTATCATTCTAAAAAGTCAAAATTAATAAATAATGAGAGTTTTAATTTTCATTTCAAAAATATAAATAAATGTTTATAAAACATTTTCTCTAATTATTTTAGCTTTAAAAACCTCTATAATCTCAAGTAAAGATGGGTTATTAATTATTTATCTTTAAATCATCATATTTAACCCTAATCTAGAGTATTTTTGAGATTATAATGACTTTTTCATGGAATGATAGAAAAATAAACATGTATGATAACATGCATGGAAATGAAATCATTTATGCCTTAATATGCATCAATAATCATGTTTTGTCATGTTAATTTAGCATGTTATCAGGTACGCGGTGGAACCTGATCTAGAGATGGTTCACGTTTTAAAATGGCTTAATCTCAACTATTCATCTTAGGAGCTATAACAGCTGAGATTAAATTGCACTCGATGGACTCTTGGCGATATTTCATGCGTTCGATGCCTCTTGACATGCCTCTTGACGTGACGAAATCTGTGCGCTCCATATTTGATGAGACAAATGGGACTTAATCATGACGATTTGCATCCAAGCATTTTATCTAACCCGCTGATCAAAGATGAAGAGGCAAATTGAATAGTCAAGTCCAATTGTAGCTTATTTATACTTATATTATTCGACGAAAAGAATATTCTAAAAAATTTTGAGCAATTTAACTATTTAGACATCTCAATCATTGAATCTCTTGCTTTCTTCTTCTAGAGTCATTTCAGCGTCCAAGGACTGTTTGAAAGTTAGATTTTGTAGAGAGAATTAGGAGAATTTGCCTCTTGAATACCAAATTTTTGTTTTTCAAAATGTGGAATGAAATGCCTTGATCCAACGATGAAGTAACTTATTTCAAGCACAATTTCTGGTTGATCTGGCGTGTTTTCTCCCTAATATTTCTTCATATAATATTAGATTTTAATTTTGAATAGAAGATTAGTCAAATTTTATAAAATTTTATTGTTTGCTCTCTCTTCGCAATCGTTTTCTCTCTCTAGATTTCGGTCCTTGATTTTTCCACGAATACTTATCTAAATTGAGTGATTTTTTAATCCGTAGATTTATCTTAGATATTCTTTCTAAATTTACTAAAATCTCTAATTTATCACCTCAATTCCTCATCCGATTAGATCGAATTTAAAGAATACCCCAAAAATTCTCTATTTCTCTATGGATTCGACCCTTATTCACTATTATACTAATTGATTCTTGATTAAAACTTTAATTGGTGAGTTTGGTAATTATTTTGACACACATTCGTGTATTTTCAACGACCGCATGAAAACATCTCATCAACTCAAAATCACACTTTTTTTTAACTTGATTTATCATTGTTTAAGTGAATTTGGTTTATTTTTTCTAATTTATAGTTTTGTGTTTTTAGTAATTACAATTTTCCCTTATCACCTTCCAATGTTCCTACCATCTCCCACTTCATCTCCTCAGCACCCACTTGATCTCTTCATAGAGAAGGAGGTTCGTCTACTTATCTCTTCTACTTACCGTGATTATCTCACCTGCGTCGTACAATAATCTCTATGGCGTATTGGGCATGTCTATGCTCCAACTTGAGTGGATATTAGAATGAACCACAAGACTTGTTAAAGTATCACCAAAAAGGGTCAGCTTGTTAGGTGGCCATAGTCTCACATGGAGCATATACTCTCTGATGCAGGACGCGGTGGTGAAAACCCTCGTGCCTGATCAATGGGACTGAGGTTGACCGGAGGTAGCCGGTCAAACCTAACCGATGGATAAGCGAATCCTAGACTCTAAGTATGAGACCTAACCTAAACCTAAGTACAGGCAGACGTGCCGATCAGCGGAGTCGACTCCGAGTGACCCGGGGAAACTCGCGATGATGGGTAGGGTGAGATCCTCTCGATCCATGTCCGGAGGCGTGGAAGTCGCTCGTCGTGGAGTAGCCAGGAGGCTGCAGCCCACGCTCGGTACCGGACCTGACGTACGCATCAGAAGTCTCAAACCTATAATCGTACTACCCTATCTACGTCGTCTAATGGCGGTGGAGACGAGTAAAGGAAACTCTTCGAAAAGTAATTAACTTTAAAATGAGGGGTCGAAGCTAACCTGCGGGGCGCGTGCCCGGTGAGTCGTGGCGTAGGGGAAAGTCTGCGTACGCGGCACAGGCGGTTGGCGGAAGAGGGCCGGGTCGGCGATGATGAGAATGCCGAGGAACCCTCGACCGGGAAGGATCTATTCGACGAGCAGGCGGCGATCGAGTAACGAGGCGCAGCTCGGACAGGTGCGGGGTGGGTCGAAGGCAGCATGTTCGCTCAAGGAGGGAGCGCGGACGGGGGCAGCCGGTGCGGGCGCAGTTCCAGATGCAGGAGCGAGCAATGGATGCGGACTCGGACCCAGGGGTGAGGGCGCGGGTGTGAGTGTTGTGTCACCGGGCGCACCCAGCCGGGCTCGAATGTGAATCAGACTGCGTTGACTAAGGCCCGGGTTGACTGCGGATGCACCCAGGCTGGGGTGCGGGCGTGGCCAGTCAACGCAGACCTTGGGGAGGACGCTGACGCAGCCTGGCATTCAGGTCACCGTCGCGACCTGAATTCAGGCCACGAGGGGGTCCGGACAGGTCGAAAGCGGTGCGTTCCTGGTCAACGCAGGCGTTGTCACGGGAAGGGGGCAGCTGGACACTGAGCAGTCGGGGCAGATCGCGGCAGCGCGAATCCCAGGTCAAGTCCTTCCTCCGGGGGGAAGAGGTACGGTGGTCGGATTCAGAGAAGGGATCTGAACGGAATAAATCCGGAGAGGTGGTGTTTAGGGGCGACGGGAAGGAGGACGACGGAGGGGGGGACGGGCGTGACTTCGAGACTCCTTGAAGTCGTGAGAGGCAGAAGCCGCGAGGAGGTGAAAGCCGCGATGGGCGAATTGGGGCAAATTCAGCAAGGCAGGGAGTTGGCAATTCGGCAGGTGTTGCGTGAATTTTGCAGGGAGGATGGCGGACGAACTCAGTCGGGCGTCGGGGAGACGGAAAGGGGCGTCGGATTGATGCAGGTAGGGATGCAGGGTGTGGATGGTGGACAGCGAGCTGAAATTAGGTTGGTCACGGGATTAAACTCGGTGGGCGAGAGATGGAGTGAAATCGACAAGATGAAGACGTCGCGCGACGGATTGGATTTCCCGCGAGCGATCAACTTGCAGGTGAATTCGGATTGAATCCGGCGGAGTTGGCAGGTGAATTTTGGGAGAGGGGCGGGGTGAATTCGTGGAGGATGGGCGTGAAGACGGCAGGGGCAATGAGGAGGAGAAGAGCGGGTTTCGGTTTAAATTCAGCTGGGATTTCAGGGAATAACCGGCTGAATCTAACGGGGCGCGTTGCAGTGTGATTTAGCAGGCGTTCGGAAGTGAATGCGGCGGTTTTGTGAGGGAATTCGGAGCGACGGTGGGATCGTGGAGGGGGTAACGCGGAAATTCCGCGAGCGAAGGGGAGGAGGGGTAGCTTGGAAAATCGGGGGGAAGATGAGGCGGTGGAGGATGACCTTGGGAGTCACCGATTTGGGATTTCCCGTGGATCAGGCGTTGGGAGGTGAGTCAGGGAAACGGGAGAGGAGGGTTGGTCGCGGAGATGGTGAATTGGAGAGGAACTCAGTGGGATTATTTTTGGAGTGCGGTTCTGGTGATCGTGGCAGAAATGAGGGGAAGCTTGGTTGCAGGGGAATGAGGAAGGGAAGGGAACGGGAAGGAGGTTGAAGCCGCGGAGTTCGAGAGGGGAGTGGAAGAATCGGGATCAGCGGGAAAGCAGGGAGAGGGAAAATCGTGGATGCAGAGGAGAATGGGGAAGAGGGGAAAGGGAGGGAGTATCGCCGGAAAGCAGGAATTCGGTGGAGGGGTTTCACGGGAGGTGGAGATGGAGGGAGATCGGAAATGGGGAAAATCGGGAGGTTCGTGGAGGGGCTTGGCAGCGGACGGAGGAGGATGGTGGGGGGAAAGGCGGGAGATCTCGCCGGAGAGGGAGATGCAGATGTTGGGGATGGAGATGGAGGTGGAGATGATGGCGGCACGGCGGTCCGGAGGTGGCGGCGGCGGCGGCTTGAGGACGGCGGCGTCGCGATGACAGCGCTGAAGAACCGTGGCCGGGGCAAGGAGTGGCGGCGGTCGTCGCGGCGGCGGCGGCGACGGCACGGATGCGTGCGGCGGCGGCGGCGGCGGTTGGACTCCTTCCCCGGCCTTCCTTGAGCAGCCACTTGAGAGGGAGTTCACTCCTTTCTTTCTTCAAATGACGGCTAGGGTTTGTGGGGGGGTCCCTTCCCCTCTTATAGAGCCCATAATAGGCCGAGAGGGGAAAGGGCCCACTTGAGGCCCACAACCCAAAACCCAAAATACTCATAGAAAACAAAGGTTCACAAAAGAAAGGGCTTCACGAATGGGATCCTGAAAAGGGAAGAACCCACCCGAAAGCCTAAAAGAGAGAGGGAAATAAGCGAGGACCCGCTTAAACACGTGCGGGTCAAAAAGTTCATAATAAAGAAATAAAGAAATAAAGATAAGTGGATAGATCCGCGCGCGCAAAAGGACTCCTCCGGCGCCGTGGTATCGTGTCTTGGTGACGACGGGGGTCGTACGCCACCACTCTCGTTTTATACATGCATTAGGTTTCAACCATGTCACACTTCCACGAGAAGATCAATCAAAAGAAGTTTGATAGCTCAACCATGGATGAAGTGTTTGGAGAATGAGAGAGTTAGAAGAAGCCCTTTTAAGTTTAGGAGCTCTTTGAGGGAGACACTAAGGATTCTATGGGATTCATGAGGCCTCAAGAGATTTAGAGGAAAGCCACATTTGTCAAGGAATACGCTCAAGAGATAATGTAGTGACAAAAACTTTAGAGAGGATGGATCCCTTGATAGCAATGGAGGTTCATGGGCAGATATCATTGCTAGAACTAAAAGGTGACAAATAGAGTTCAATGTGCACATTGAGCTTTGAACAATAAATCAAAGAATTGATTTAGAAAATATAAATATAAAGAAAAACTACTTGATCATATTAAGTTGCCCATGGGGAACTTAAAATTGACTATCTTATCTTTGTGTAATTGAGCATATTATTCTAAAAAAAAACAGTCATTAGTCTCTGTCTTGGATATTTCTCTTTGGCAAAGAAAAATTTGTAAAGACGAAAGTTTCTTGCGTTGTTCATAAGCAGAAGTTGTTCCCTCAATGAGGATGACTACCATTGATTTTGTGTTAATTTCAAAACCAGCCGAGATGCTAACCATTATCTTGACATGGCTCACGCCCTTTATTCACGTCATCGACACGCACAGTCTACCGCATAATAACTACTTCTGATAGCGATAATGAGTTTATTAAAGTATGACGTGTGTTTCTATTCAATGCGAGCTGATAGATAGATAGATAGAAAGATAGATAGATAGATAGATAGATAGATAGATAGATAGATAGATAGATAGATAGATAGATAGATAGATAGATAGATAGATAGAAAGATAGAGAGATAGATAGATAGATAGAAAGATAGAGAGATAGATAGATAGATAGATAGATAGATAGATAGATAGATAGATAGATAGATAGATAGATAGATAGATAGATAGATAGATAGATAGATAGATAGATAGAAACAGAGAAAGAGAGAGAGAGAGAGAGAGTAACTTTGATGGTGACGGGAGTAGATCGAAGCCCATATTTGAAATGCCGAAGAGAGGAAAGAACCACTCTGGCGTCAAATGGGCAGGTCTTGACAGATCATTGTCACTGCTCTCGATCAGCTTTCATATCTCTTCCCTCAACTGGTACCTTTCGATTTTCCGAGACCACTAGACGGGACACGATCGTGTTCTGGTCCACTGTCCCCCACTGTTTCTCCCTCCTCTTTCCTCTCCAGCCATGCCGTTCATAATCATTTCCCTTTCTCTTTCTGCTTCTGAGATTCTCTCTATCTCCATCCCTATCAGATATCCGTCAGGCTGCCGTATTCTAGGCTTTTGCTTGCTGCGGTGGAGCGATCATTTGATGACACTCGGCGAGGACGTGAGTAAAATTTTAATTTTCTTCTGTGTAATTTTTAATTATTCAGTATGCCGGTCAACGGAGCGCGAAAACGGAGCGAAATTGCGTGGAATCAAGGAACAAAGTCAACGTTCCCCCACTCGACATTATAAAACAGAAGATGACCTGTCCGTGACGTTTCATGAAGTTCTTTGCAAATGTCAACGCGGAATTTTAAATTTATTTCGTATATGATTTAATCTAATTCTCTAAAAGAAAAGCGATGCTGAGATTCCTGGAAT
The DNA here is from genome assembly GCA_024174645.1 of Lemna minuta. Lineage (NCBI taxonomy): Eukaryota > Viridiplantae > Streptophyta > Magnoliopsida > Alismatales > Araceae > Lemna > Lemna minuta. Next base: position 7,733,580 of record CM044104.1, on the reverse strand, counting down.
ATACGGCAAGTCGAGACGCGTGTAAACGGCGGTGAACGTTCCTCTAACGGTGGGTCGGTCAGCTATGAAGATTTATTCGACTGCTTGCTGGTCAACGTTTTGATTTATTCCCGATGGCCGCCATTTCGGACGGAATGACTCAGGCGGAGCTGAAAACACGGCATCGAATCGCTTCTAGAAGCTACCTATTTCGGTATCGCTCTACGGATTTTACGGGGTGGATAAAAGGAACCACGTCAAATCAGGAAGTGCCACGTCAAATTGGTCAAATCCGATGAACTAATTTGCTAGACTAGTTCTTTTTAAATATGCTATTTATTATCTTGTTAAGACGTTATTAGTTTTAACACTCATCTTTAACAGGATGACATCAGCAAATCACCTTCAATAAATGCGGTTGAAATTCATTGGAAAAGATGAAAATATCTAAATTTTCGAAGCCGGTTGCAGGACTTACGACTTGTCTCGGAGGTACCGCTAGTCTTTCTCTCTCTGACACGTCCAGCAGCAAAAGTCCTGCCCTGAGACTTCTCCATAGTTCATTCGTCCTGGGGCTTCCAAAGGTCTCCCCCCCCTCTCCCTTTCGTCGACCGATTTCCTCATAGACCGATAAATTCAAGGCCGTCGATTTAGGGCTTAGCATTTCTCCGGATGATTCGCTACTGACTAGATCTATGGCGGAAGCTCCAACCGGCGCCGCTGTCAGCCAGGGGCCTCTGCAATCATCGTCTCGGAATAGCAACGCGTCCGCGCGGATCAATTTCTTGGCCCAAGCCTTGCCGCGCGGCTCCGGCGCGGAATCCGACCGATTCGGCATCGCCTCTCTGAAGGAAATCTCCGACGACGACGCCAGATTCGTCTACATCGACGATCCTGGAAAAACGAACGAGAGGTTTCTGTTCACCGGAAACTCGATCCGCACGGCCAAGTACAACGTGTTCACCTTCGTCCCTCGCAATCTCTTCGAGCAATTCCACCGCGTCGCCTACATCTACTTCCTTATCATTGCGATCCTGAACCAGCTCCCGCAGTTGGCGGTTTTTAGCCGGCAGGCGTCGATATTTCCTCTGGCTTTCGTCTTGCTCGTGACTGCGATCAAGGACGGTTACGAGGATTGGCGCCGGCATCGCGCCGACAAGATAGAGAATAATCGGACGGCGTACGTTCTCTCCGATGGGGAATTTCGCCCCAAGCTGTGGAAGAAAGTTCGCGTTGGGGAAATTCTCAGAATTCGCTCCAACGAGACGCTTCCCTGCGATATGGTGCTCCTCTCTACCAGCGATCCTACCGGCGTGGCTTACGTTCAGACGATCAATCTCGACGGGGAATCGAATCTCAAAACGAGGTACGCCAAGCAGGAGACCCTTGCGAGAGCACCCGAGAAGGAGACTTTGACTGGGATAATTAAATGCGAGCAGCCTAATAGGAATATTTACGGGTTCTCCGGGACGATGGAAATTCAGGGGAAGAAAGTTTCCCTCGGATCTTCTAACATTATCTTGCGAGGATGCGAGATAAAGAACACGGCGTGGGTGGTTGGAGTCGCGGTGTATGCGGGGAGCGAGACGAAAGTCATGCTTAATAGTTCGGGAGCACCTTCGAAAAGGAGTAGATTAGAGACTAAAATGAACAGAGAAACAATCTTTCTGTCCGTTCTTTTATTTTCCATGTGTTCGATTGTGGCTACTTTCGCGGGCATCTGGCTGAAAACCCATGAAGACGAGCTAGATTACTCCCCCTACTTCAGGAAGAAGGATTTCTCGGGGGGGAAAGTTGAAAGATTACAACTACGACAAGTTTGGGCTGGAAGTGCTATACACATTTCTGATGTCGATCATTGTGTTCCAGATCTTGATCCCGATTGCATTGTACATCTCCATGGAGCTGGTGAGGCTGGGACAAGCCTATTTCATGATGCAGGACAGGAATCTGTACGACGAAGCCAGCCAAACGCGGTTCCAGTGCAGGGCGTTGAACATCAACGAAGATCTCGGGCAGATCAAGTACGTGTTCTCGGATAAGACCGGAACGTTGACCCAGAACAAGATGGAGTTCCTGTGCGCGAGCATCAGAGGGGTTGACTACCAGGCTGCCACGGACAGCCCAATCTTCCGGGATGCCAGATTGCTCTGTGAGAGGTAATTTAGATACTCTAAAAGAGACCGAGGTTATCCCGTTGTTGATTTTTTGTTTCTGTTGTTTATTCGACAGTGGGTGATCAGATATGGAGGCCGAAGATGAAGGTCACAGTCAACGACGACCTTGTCAAATTATTGAGAACCGGGGATGACAGTGAGGAGAGACAACAGGTCTACGACTTTTTCGTCGCTCTCTCCACTTGCAACACCATCGTTCCCACCATCGTCGACACTGCGGAGGAGAACTCAAAACTGATCGATTACCAAGGGGAATCTCCTGACGAGCAAGCTTTAGTCTACGCCGCCGCCGCCTACGGCTTTGTTCTTGTGGAGCGGACTTCAGGCCACATCGTCGTTGACATTCTGGGCAACAGACAGAGGTGAATTTTTTACCCATTAAATAAAATTAAAAAATTGTAGACCTTCTGCTTGAATTTTGAGTCTTGTTTCACAGGTTCGAATTAATGGGACTACACGAGTTTGACAGTGACCGGAAGAGGATGTCTGTGATCGTGGGTTGTCCTAACAAGGCGATGAAGCTCTTCGTCAAGGGAGCGGATAACTCGATGCTGGGAGTTCTCGAGGAATCGCGAGACCAAGAGATCGTGCGGACGACTAAGGAGCATTTGCACGCCTATTCTTCTCTGGGGCTTCGGACTTTAGTGGTCGGCTCGCGGGAATTGACCGTGGGAGAGTTCTACGACTGGAAGTCAGCGTACGAGAGGGCCAGCACGACACTATTGGCCCGGTCGAAGGCCCTCCGCTCCGTTGCTGTCAACGTGGAAACCCGGATACGGATTCTGGGGGCTTCAGGGATCGAAGACAAGCTCCAGCAAGGCGTGCCTGAGGCAATAGAGTCCTTGAGAGGCGCCGGGATGAAAGTGTGGGTTTTGACGGGGGATAAGCAGGAGACTGCGATTTCTATTGGGTTTTCGTGCAAGCTTTTGACCAACGAGATGACGCAGATAGTCGTCAATAGCGACTCCAAAGAGTCCTCTCGAAGACGCCTCCAAGAAGCCTTAGTCACGACTCGGAAGCATCACGAGGTTCCCCTGGCGCTTATCATTGACGGCACCAGTCTCGTTCACATACTTGAGAACGAGTTGGAGGAAGAGGTACCCAACTCTCTCTCTCTCTCTCTCTCTCTCTATAGAGCTGATTTCTTGTGTGGGGCAGCTGTTCAAAGTGGCCACGGCTTCCGACGTGGTGTTATGCTGCCGGGTGGCGCCATTACAGAAAGCAGGGATCGTGTCCTTAATCAAATCCAGAACCAGTGACATGACCCTCGCCATCGGAGACGGTAATTTTGGAATCCTGAACTCTCTTGATCCAAAAAAATTCAAACACGAGTGGAAGTAATCTCGAAACCTCTTTCCAGGAGCGAACGACGTGTCGATGATTCAGATGGCCGACGTGGGTATCGGGGTCAGCGGTCAAGAGGGCCGCCAAGCAGTAATGGCTTCCGATTTCGCCATCGGGCAGTTCAGATTCCTTGTTCCTCTTCTTCTCGTCCACGGCCACTGGAACTACCAGCGCATGGCATACATGATCCTCTACAACTTTTATAGAAACGCCCTCTACGTCTTTGTCTTATTCTGGTAAATTAACTCGAATTCCTCCCCGCCGGTTGAATTTTGACGCTGACGTTGACTTGTTTTCAGGTACATTATTTACACGGCTTTTAGCTTAACCACGGCCATCACAGAGTGGAGCGCAGTATTGTACTCCATCGTTTACACTGCGCTTCCTACAATCGTGGTGGGGATTTTAGACAAAGATCTGAGGAGGAAGACGTTGTTGAAGTATCCGCAGCTGTACGGAGCAGGGCATAGAGACGAGAGCTATAATCTGAACGTTTTCTTGCTGACCATGGTGGATACCATATGGCAGAGCGCAGCCATTTTCTTCATACCCTATTTGGCTTACCGCCACAGCACCATTGACGGATCAGCGCTCGGCGATCTTTGGACCCTCGGCGTCGTCATATTAGTCAACTTTCATCTGGCCCTGGACGTGTTCCGCTGGAACTGGATAACTCACGCGACGATCTGGGGGTGCATCGTTGCCACCTGGATTTGCGTCATGGTCATCGACTCCATCCCCGTGTTGCCCGGTTTCTGGTATCTCTCTCTCATCCACTAACCCACGCGCGCGCGCGCACGCTATCTTTCTCTCTAAAGCTCTTGCTGAATTTCAGGGCGATCTATCATGTGATGGGCACGTCTGCGTTTTGGCTGTGCTTGCTGGCGATTTTAGTGGTGGGGATGATTCCTCGGTTTACATTGAAATCTTTCCTCGGGTACGTGGCTCCCAACGATATTCTAATCGGCAGGGAGATTGAGAAGTTTAGAGCCACCGCAACTGGCGGCGTCGAGCTTGAAATGACTGCCGTCGCCGGCAGAGCCTCCGCTCGATTGTGACGATTTCCCTAATCCTTCCCCGCCGCCATCTGTTCATCCGTCGATTCTTGTGTGCATAATTTAGCCGATTCTTTTCAAAGGGCTTTTTGAGCGCTGAGGTCAACCGAGCTTGACAAATACTTATAATTATAATCTTTTGTGGGATATAAAAAATTCAAGTACAAAAAATTAATGGTGATGCCATTTGCAATACAAATTCATACATTGATTTGCATGTTATTAGAGACAAATATATCCTTACTATTCTAGCAAGTTTCCATGGTTTGCACACATGATCAATTTCTTAGTGATGTGATAGATCTAGGATTATTAGATTAAGCAACACAAAAATATAATTCTTTCATAATCTTAACAATTCTTCTAGTTAAAAATTACAAATGTCCCATATAAGATGTGTGATGAAAGAAGATCAAGATGATGTTCAATTAATATATCACTCATCTACGCATGGAAGACAACCATTTGAAAGAGTGAAGTTCTCTAAATAAACATTCATTTGCCCACTATCTTCAAGCATGCACATGTAATTGTATTTAGTGCCTAAAATGCCATTCGGCACTAAACATTTCTGAATATGTTGACTTGTTGTCAAAGCCAATATTTGAAGTGGAAATTTGACATTCAAAAGAAAGAGTATGTACATATGATGATTGATTCTGCGTCTTAGGGAGTAGAAGTTATTCCCATTAGGAAAAATGTTCATCGAGTGCTAAGCTTTATTACTCGGTCTATCTTCTCTTAATATGGCCGTTTAATAGCAATAAATAGTGACGGAGGATTGCACTTCACTCATGCATAATTTTGAACACTATTCAAGAGATTCGGAGTGCATCATTGAGTCTCAACTCCATTGGACTCCATGGTTGATGGGCAAGTAGAAGTGAATAATAAAGTAAGTACAAAATAGTATAAAGAATTCAACCTAATAATACAGATTGGGTGACTAAGCTTTATGAGCTCATTCGATTACATAGAAGACACCCATTGGCATGTAAAATTTCCGGCTCCTGCATTATGGGAATATGAGAAAGGATACCACCTTCCAATCGAGCTTGAGAAAAAGGCCGATTGGGCCTTCAAAAAAGCTCAATATATCTTTGGATGATGCAAGAAATATAGACTTCTCTAACTCCATGAGCTACAATAGCCAAGACATGATTCTTATGAGAATGGTGAAAGTCTATAAGGAAAAGCATAAGGCCTTTTACAAAAAGTGAATTATAAGGAATACTTTCAAGCCGATTGACTAACCTTGTCATTGACTTGAGAGTTGGGGTTAACTTTCAGAGTTCTTAGAATTTGGTGACATTAGACCAAAAAATAGGTTTAGATTTTGGGAAAATTATATATTTGGATAGTCGAAAAAGATCTTTTCCAAGATTCAAAATAATGAGAATCAGAGTTGCATCAAAAGAGAAGTCAAAGACACAAATTAGAGAGAGAAAATCATATGCAAAGAGAGAGAAAGAGATAAAATTGATGAAATTCTATTACCTTCCCATTCAAAAGTGAAATCAAAGGAAAAATCATAATAGATTAGAGAAAATATGACCTAACTAACCAAACATTACAATGAAATTGATCCATTTAATTCTCAAATCGTGGGATTTTTATTCCAATATTCCAAGCTAAAAATTTGAAGTTCAAGCAATAGATACTAAAAAAAATTTCATCAAAATCTTGATACCTTGTGAACAATGGATTTGGACATGAGTGGAAGAACACAAATATATCTAGAGATTCAAGGAAAAAGATGTCTAAAACCTGCATCAATCAATATTTCTCCAATGATTTTTTTGGGAGAAAAGAGAGCGTATTTGTGGGGGAAATTGAGGCTAACCATCAGATTAAAGCACTTATTGATTGTGATGATCTAGATCACACCACATGGTCTCATAAATATTGAATTCTTATTGTAAAGTCATGGCTATTAGATCATACCCGGATACTCTAGATGATGCTACATCGCTATGTCCTTTAAATCAAAGTTCCTCTATATTGCATCACACGCCCCTCCCATTAAATGAAAAGTGGACAGTCATGGTTAAATCACATAAATTTTCTCGATTCAATGTCTCATTTGTCAATATGTCACCTAAATTAAATAAAATAAAATAAAATATATAAGTTCAAAACTTAGGGAAAATGAGATTATGTGTGCCTTGAATGGGATGCATGTGCACCACGAGTGTGTGAGGCAACAAAGGGCAAGGTGCAACGTGGCAACAATGCCACATCATTATGTCATGTCATGACACACTTATAAATCCCTAAAAATCTCTTTTAGACTTCTAAAAATTCCACAAAAATCAACAAATATTCCCAAATTTTTTAACTTTCAGATCTTCCAAAATAATAAATCATTTCCACTCAAATTTTCTACATTGGATTACAAATAATCCAATGTAGAAAATTTGAGTGGAAATGAGAGAATAAGTGTGTCATGAACTCAATTATTCTCACTTATTCTATGTCATTTAATTAAGTATATAATGAGAGAATCAAACTATTTACGCATAAAAATATCTAATTTCACTTAGATAATTCAAACGAGATCAAATTCAAAGTTAATTTAAAAATGTAGTGTCTTGATTATTTTATTTTTTATGCATTATTATATACATAAATATTAAAAAATCAAAATATCAAGAAATTAAGGCTAGTATTAAATATATTTTATCTTTGAAAAGTCAAATTTTGAATTTACTCAAATTTAACCTTAATTAATGCATTTTAAGACTCTAAGATATATATCATACAATTTATGAAGATACAATAAAAACATGATAACATGCATCATAATATATAACATATATGCACTTTAAGTCACTAAGAATTATGTAATTTCACTTGAAAATTACATTTTATCATCAATCTAACAAGATGACTCAATCAATCCATCACACAACTATTTGATTTTGAGGTTGGAGTCAACCAACCTAGGTGGGGCTGGGCCAATGATGAGTGTAATTTACGGTCACTGAAAACACAAAATTACATGTCAATAAGAAAATCTCAACTACTAGAAAGAGATCACTTGCAACAATGGGTCAAAGTCAAATTCATGAGAAATTAGGGATTAAAGTAATGATTCAATGTACTCAAGAGTACATTGAAAATTTGAATAATGAATTAGGGTAAAAAAGATTATGAAAAGGGAGGAGGAAAAACCAAATTCAACAAGTCAAAGAACACGTGAATCAAATAAAAAATAATGGAGACTTCAGTTATTAAAGAAATTCAAGAAAATTGACTTTGAGGGGATAAAAAATGGCTAATTCTATCCTAATTCTTCATCAAAACTTCTGATTAAATTGTGATTATGAGTCTCTGACAAAGCGAATCGATGCAGTCATTAATTGCACACCAATTTGTGTCAAAAATAAATCCAAACTTACCAATTTAATGATTAAATCACGAATTGAAGGGTATAATGATACATAAGGGTCGAATCCACTGAGAAATAAGGGATTTTTGAGAGATCTTTTGAGATACGACCAAATCGGACGATGAATTGAGGTGAGAAATTAGGGAAAATGATAGATATAGAAAGAGAACTCAAAGACAAATCCACGGAATTAAAAATCACTCGATTTCGATCAAGATTCATGGAGAAATCGATGAGCAAATTAGAGAGAAATTTCTGAAACGCGATTAAGAGAAATCCAAAAATAAAAGACTAAATTAACTAAATTAATGATCCTAAATTACAAATTAATGATACATGACGAAAGATAAGGAGGAAAACACATAATCTAACCCGAGATAGCATTCGAAATGATCCAATTAATCGCCAGATTTAAGGCTTTTCATTCCATGATTTTGAAAACAATCTTCTAAGAATGCATTACAAATTCGAAGAACGTCTCAATTTATAGCCAATTTGGGCGTAACTGGCCGATGAAACGCTTCATCTTCGATCAACGACTCTAATTGATCGCATTAATGTGAATTTTTACCGTTAAGTCGTAGTCGTTGGATCGCCGATTGACCGCCGAGATTTCGTCATGTCGCGTTCGTTATAAAAACGGATGTAATGTGCGCCGTTTGGTTGCGATCGGATGCTTAGATGCATTTCTCGTCGGTATAATCTCAGCCGTTATAACTCGGTTGATGGACGACTGAGATTATATCATTTTTAAAATGATTCGCTGACGAGTAATAGTGCGCCACGTAACCCCCCTCTTTAAGTGAAGATCAACGGCTTAGATTCTTTCGTGCGATCGGATGCTCCACAAGTTGTCACGTCACATCCCGCTCATGATCGTTGATTGCGATTAATCAGACACTTCAGATTGCGCCACATCACCTACGCACTAATATTAAATTGAAAAAATAATTTTAAATTAGAAAAACCAATTTTTAATTCCAAAAAATCCTTAGAAATTCATTAAAAATTTAGAAAAATTTAGAAAACTTCTAGAAATATCCCTAAAAATTAGAAAATTCATGACTTTCAGAAATACAACTCCAAATTAATCTAGATTTTTTTCATTGGATCAGAAATTCAATTATCTATCATTAGAAAAAAATCAAAATATTTAAATAACAAGAGAATAAATTATTATATAAAAAATACACTCATTTCTTCTTGAAAAACAAAACTTAGAAAAATAAATGAATGTATATAAACATTTTCTCTTATTATTTAACATTAAAACTTAATTATAATCTCAAATTGATATGGGAATAATCTATTCTAAAATATATTCTTAATTATGCATAATTATCCCTAAATTAGTGCATTTTGATATTAAAACTTAAAATTGCATGAAATGATAGAAATGCACTCAAATTATGATAACATGCATAAAAATGGAATGTTTGATGCCTTAATTTGCATTATTAATCATGTTTTTGCGTGTTAAGATTGCATGTTATCAGTCTCTTTCATGAAAGCACTCATTCCCAACCTGAATACGATGAGGAAGCAATTTCATTGACACCAGATCAATGCATTTTATCAAGAAATTTTGGTTAGGGACTCCAAATTCAAGCACAATGTTCTTCCTTTAAATTTGACACTCTTGAGGTTTGTTCCAACCTAATCTAGGACATTTCTTGTTCTATAAGAGGAGAGGAAGTGTCAAGGATCACCAAGAACCAAGAACAAATTCAAGAAATGGATTAAATGAAAATTTAGTGATAATTTGCTGAAAATCAGAGAAAATACATTTATAGGTGATCGCAAATAGTTTTAGCCCTTTTCATCACCCTTTCTCAAAGCCACAAAAGCTAGGATGAGGCCACATCACCTTTAGAGAGAGAGAGAGAGAGAGAGAGAGAGAGAATGTGTGATGGAAATGATCATGGCACATTTCATATGAGAAAATAATGGATGGACAACATGAAAAATAAAAATAAAATGTCATTTGTTTAAATCATCGAAGCTCGATGAAGGGACTCGATAGAGCCACGTGTAGGAGAGGGCCACAACCCTCCCTACTTAAGTGGAGATTATTTTCAGGATTAAAAACCCAACTTGACAATTTGATGATTATCATGTGTAATGGACAAATTAAAACCAGCAGCCCCACATTGTAAAAAAAGAAAACATTGTGTAGTATTTTGTTTAGTATAAGGATATTATTTTCATATATTTAATTTTGGTTCCTGTGTGGCATGCAATAAGGGCCACATTGGCACCACCTACTGATAGATATTATGTAGCCTGCAAGCCAATCACACTTTCATCTTTCATTTATATTCATTGAAATGAACTTTTATTCATTGTCATTCTTGTGTGATGTTTGCCATGAAGTCCATGAGCCTATGCAATAACTAAGTGAATTATGATGAGATCATAATACAATGATCATTGTTATTTAAAGATATGTTTTAAATATTCCTATTCGTGGGATATTCGAGAAGGACATCAAATTATTCTAAAAGAATAACACTATCTAATCCCACTCATGTGATGAGTGACGAGACGAAACCGCGAGGTCGTCAATTTCAAGCGGTATCGAGTCAAAAATTATTCCAAACTTACCAATTTTAGGAAATTCACTCGAATTGAGGGGTATAATGGTAAATATGGGTCGAATCCACAGGGAATTAAGCAATTTCTTGACGTATTCTTCAAATTTGATCAAATCGGACGAGAAATTGATGGTAGAAATTGGGGAAAATGGTATTTTATGAAAGTAGACTTCAAAACGAATTCACGGAATCAAAAATCATCGAAAATGATCTTGATTTTGTGGAGAAATCGCAAATTGAAGTGGAGAGAAATTTTCGGACGTTAAAATCGCGATTTTGAGCTAAATTCTATGAAATTGAAAGTTAAATCCTAATCTAAACAGAAATTAAGCATAATAGGAAGGTAAAAATTACGAAAAACCGCTTCCACTAACTCCAATTAGCGACCGAAATGAGGTAATTAAATCGATTAATCACCACGAAAACGAAGAACGCGAATAGGATGTTCAAGCTACGATTTCTCCCGATTTACTCAACCAATTCTTGATTTCCAAAGCTCCGGTGGTGCGGAAATGAGGTGGGAACGCGAGGAGATCAAGAGATTCAAGTGGGGAGGTGTCTAAACAGATCAAAAAGCTTGATTTCCAACTCGAATGCTTAGAATCGTGAAGAACATCTCTATTTATACAAAATTTGGGCGTAACCTTCCGATCAAATCGATCGACGGTTACGATGAAACGTCCACGATGGACCGTTTTGGAAAATATCGTGGCCGTCGGATCTAGATCAACGGCTCTGATCTTCCGCGTGGATTAGCGCTATAAAAACGCTTCAATTTCGCTCCTTGGATCGCGATCGGACGGTCGTGATTCTCCCCCGCGCGTTTAATCTAAGCCGTTATAACTCCTTTAATCGCGCACGTGCTTGATTGATCGATCGGTGGTCCGACGTTCCACGCGATCGACGCGCGTCGATCAATCGCCCGCCAAATCCGACGCTCCTCCTCGCGCCACGTCACCTGCATCAAGAAAAACACGTGGAACTTAGTCCCACACGGAAGAAAAAATAGGGACTTACCTCTATATAAAGCGCGCCGAATCTAGCCTTTCGAAATACCGTCCCCTTAGACACGGGGGACCCCTTTAACTATATTGAATATAATAATAATGCTAAATAAATATACGCGCCACGTAGGCGCTGCGCGGGTCCGCGTGGCACTGCCACGTGGCCTTGCGTGCCACGTCGCATCCACGCGGGCCCCGTGCCACCTTTTTTATTATTTTTTTATTTATTAAAACGGTTAAAAATCGAAAATAAAATAAGAAAAATAATTTAAAAAAATCCGGATCCCTAAAAAAATAGAAAAATTCATAACTTTTTAATATATAACTCCGATTTAATCCAAATTTCTTTCATTTGATCCAAAAATTTAATTATCTATTATCCTAAAAGGTCAAATTAATGAAATAATAAGAGTTAAAATTATTATTTTCAAAAAAATACATTCATTTATTAAGATTTTAATCTTTAGAAAATAAAATGAATGTTTATAAAAGTTGTTTCTCTTATTATTTTATCTTTAAAAACAGTGATAATCTCAAGAAAAATATGGGTTATCAAATTATGAAAATCTAATTTATAAAAATTAATCCCTAAATTAAAGTATTTTGAGATTATAATGACTTTTTAAGAGAATAATAGAAAAATACATATAAATATGATAACATGCATGTAAATGAAATCATTTATGCTTTAATATGCATGAAAAATCATGTTTTATGATGTAAATATAGCATGTTATCAATGAGTATGGTTGATCTTGTGGCCATCGGTGTAAAGACAACAAGGATAGATAGTGGGTGCTATTTGGAGAAAGAGTTCACGAAATTAATCCAAATGAATCATTGAATGGTATTATGTCAAATTTTCAATCAGGTTGATTCATGTCATGATTGTGTACATGGTCTTTTGACTTGAGACACTGATAACATGCATTTATAACATGAATTCTTATCTTAATTAACTCATATTCATGCTTATTTTATGTGAATATGATGCATGTTATCATACTTTTTAGGAATTTTCTCCATTGGCATGTCATTTAACTAAAGTTGATATTTATGCATAAATTAGGGATAATTTCATGCTTAAAAGATGATTAATCTTTTGTTTAAATGAATAGAAGTTAATCTCTCTTATGGAATGATTTTTTACTTTAGTAAACATTTGGAAAGATAATTTCAAGATGAATTTATGATTTAAAGTGTTTAATGAAAAATTATTTAAGTAAATTTTAATTCATCTTGATGTCTTCATTCTAAATATATTTTAATTGACATGATATTAAAAAGAAAAGAATTTGTGATCCAATGGAGAAAATTCGGATTAAAAAGGAGTTATATTTTGAGAAATATGAATTTCTGAAGTTTTATACTATTTTCTCCGATTTTTATTTGATTTTTAATTGATTTTTTAAGGAATTTCTTAGTTAAAATCGCGAAAAAGGGGGAGAAATTACCTGCGGCTGACGTGGCGAGCGTCGGCTGACGTGGCGAGCGCCTACGTGGCGTGCGGGTCCACCGCGCCGTTACGACGTGGCACTGAGGCCACGTGGCAGGACGCGTGTGGCCCACGCAGGAGGCGCACGAGGCGCGCCAAGTGGCAAGGAGGCCACGCGGCCACGTGGGCGCCCGTGTGGGGCGCCACGTGTACTGGATATAGAGGAGACATAAGGATAGTCAATAGGGGAAGCAACTCCCCTATTTAACCGCGTGCTTTCCCTCCTTTTAATCCGTGTGGGACTATGTTCCCACGCGATTTTGTTTATTGCAGGTGACGTGGCGGGCGTCGGATCGGATCAGAGCGATGGTGATCGCGTGGACCCGAGTCCACGCGATCATCAGATTCACCACGTGCGCAAAAAGGGAGTTTAAGTAAAGTTTGATCGACGCCTTACCTGATGACACGTGGAAGCTTCTGGAGCGGAGGATTTCCATCGAACGGACGATGCTCCTGGCCAAAATCTGATCGCACGATAGGACCACCATCTTACCTGATCAAATCGGACGGCGAGAAGGCTTCCTGGAAGAACGCCGCGATCTACGATTCAAAATGTAAAATTAATGTTAAATGATGAAAGATTAAGATGAAAACACGCAATCTAACCCAAAGTAGCCTTCGAAATGATCCAATTAATCACCGGATGCATGGCTTTTCATTCCGCATTTTCGAAGAAGAAGATGAAGTTCAAGATGTGATTTCTCCTCATTCCTTCAATCAAATTTTGATTTCAAATCCTCCTCGGACGCGGAAACGAGTCAAGAAGAGATCTAAATCGATGGACGCTTGAATTGTGGTGTCTAGACAGTTCGATTTTACTCGAAAAATCCAAGGGTACATTTTGTTCGAAGAACAGTTCTATTTATAGAACAAAAGAGGCGTAACCGTCGGATGACACGGTTCATCGCGATCAACGGTCAGGATGACGCGCCATTTGATGAATCAACGCGATTAAGTTATGAGCGTCCGATCGGCGATGGAGGGCTGAGATGCGTCCACACTGCGTGAAAGAAGAGGCGCGTCGTTTCGATCCATCCGTTGGATCTTTATCCAGTGATCACAATTTAATCGAAGGTCCATTGGTCGCGATGAATCTCGACTGTTAAAACTCCTTGATGGACGGTCATGATTGATTCACTTAAGTCCTAATTAAGGAACGTGCTTGATCTGTGATCCAACTGACTCTGCGTCCACGCGATCTACGCGCGATATTCCAAGCGCTTCGATCCAACGATCCACGTCACCTGAAAGAACTTAAGAGAGAATTAGTCCCACAGGGAGAAAATTAAGGAGATTCGTCGGGTATATAAGGTAGGCGGACTTAAGCGGTTAGCTTAAATCTGATTTACAGATGCTTATATATACTATAATCCTATATAATACGAGTAAATATAAATACGCACACGTATCACCTCCGCGCCACGCAGGCGCTTACGTGGGTCCGCGTGGCTCTGCCACGTGGCCTTGCGTGCCACGTCGCATCCATGTGGGTCCCGTGCAATTAATAAACCCCTTTTTGTCCTTTTTATTTGTTTTTAATTAATTTAAAATCGAAATTATACTTAAATAAATTCAGAAAAATTCCAAAAAATTGTAAAAATCATAACTTTCAAAATACAACTCCAAATTAGTTCAAATTTGTTTTGTTGGATCAGAAATTGAATAATTTATCATTATAAAAAGTCAAAATATTAAAATAGTGAGAGAAAAAATTTTAATTAAATAAATACACTCATGTATTTTCTAAAATAACTTTATAAAAATACATGAATGTTAATAACGATCATTTCTCTTATATTTTCATCATTCAAACATAGTTATGATCTCAAATATAATTAAGATTAAAATTATAATGTTTAATTATGCATACTTATCCATAAATTGATATATTTTTAGATCATAACATAAAATTAGACAAAATGATAGAAATATACTTAAAATATGATAACATGTATACATTTGGAGTAATTAATGTTTTTATTTGCATTAATAATCATGTAAATTCATGTATAAATAGAATGTTATCAAGTAACCAATGACAACAGAGTTCCATGAAGGAGTTCTGATATACTCCACACCTCCTTGAGCACGTGGTATAGCTTGGCACCCACTGGGCTGGAGACTTAACTTTTCGATTAGTTTAAATCAATCATTGGCCAATTATTATGTACCTTGGCCAATTATTATGTACCTTGATACTTAAATTTATGGACGTTGATAGATATAGACATGATTATAAAGGTTTTTAGGAAAAGTTCTCATACCCAATATCAATAAATATAGGGGAAACGACCACAACTCAAGGTGTCGATACAAGCCTCATGAAAATTGTTTCATTTCTTCTCTTTCTATCTCTGTAAAGAACAATGAATATGAGATACTACTAGAGCTTGAAAACTTGAATAGCTTTGAGAACTCCTCAAGTGAACCTTGTAAGCATAGATTTTAATTTATAGTAGATGATATGATAATTAGTTTTTAGTCTCTCGGTGTTTTTAATGTTCAATTCAATGTATTCCACCGCGTTTGATGTTTTGATCAAAATTTGGAAAGGCTTACTAAACTCAAATCTCAACATTGGGCTTGACACCCAATGGCTTGACCATCTGAATTATCGATTGGGTTAAATCAATATTTGATTAATTAATCTAAATGCTAATACAAATAATTAATAAGGTTAACCGATCAGTGTTATTGGGTCAACAGAATTTTTAAGGACCAAGATACATCGACCTCAAGGATCACTCACATAAATTTTAGATACATTTTTAAATATAGACATAATTATGAGAGGTTTGTGAAAATTTATATATAGACATAATCATGGAAATGGTGAATAATGGGGATTGAGAGAGAGCGCGCGCGTACGTGCGATGGTGGGTTTGAGAGATAAAGAAAATGCTTGAAGGGGTAAATCAGGGCAAGACGATGGAGAGTTCGCAGACGGAGGTTGCACAGTGGAGAGAAAATCCTCAGGAGCAGGAGAGAGAATTAAAGAGCATGAGATCAAGAAGGAAATGAGAAGAGAGAGAGAGAGAGAGAGAGAGAAAGAGGGAGATCGAAGTGTAGAAGATATCGAGGAAGAGAGCGAGATTAAGAGAGAGAAAATGAGAGTTCGTAAAAGGAAACGAGAGGGAAAAGGAAAGAGACGCGCAAGGGAAATTAAGCAAGAAGAAAAGGAACAAGGGGGAAGAAATGGAAGAAGGAGAAAACGAGAGAGAGATTCCAGGAAGGTAGAAAAATCGTCACAGAGAGTGACGGAGGATGAGATAAGGAAATTTAGAGAGAGAGAAAACGAGCGTGAGAAATATCGCCGGTGGGAAAGCAAGAGTTTGAGAGAGAAATAAGGCTAAAATGAGAGAGGAATCGAATGGAAGATGGGAAGAGGAATAGCGGGAGGTTCAGAGCAAAAGGTAGCAAGGAAGAACGCGAGAGAAGAAAGTCATCGAGAAGCATGATGAAGAACGCAAAAGATAGTAAAAAAAACTAGGAAGAAGATTAACCACCTAAAAACATAGATCAACATTTCCATTACACCTAAAAACTAGGAGAGAGCCGTGAAGGAAGAGGGAGCCCCAAAAGATTGATTTTCCCTTTTCGATGGCTTCTTTGACTGGGCTCAAAGAGCTTGTCTTGGACAGCCCACTATTACCTTTAACACTTTCACTGAGGATCTTGCTTCCCTTTCTCTTGTTTGTGATTCCTGAAAAATAAAGAAGGCAAAGGTCATTTAAAAAAAAAGTTCTTTTCGATGCACTAATTTTCTACAAATATCAAGTTATGAGATGGTATGTTCAAGAGTTTAATAGAGTTGAATGAGAGCAATCCATGGGTGGTTATAACTACTTTTTATGCTCTTATCAGGGTACGTAATCTCATGTCTACTTAATCTATTATTTATGCATTAAGGCTTCACCCTCTAACATGGTATTAAAGTAGCTTGAGGAGGATATCATAATTAAGAAAAAGATATTTCCCATAAGGGACTAAGGCCCCCTAACAGGCAAATCTTATTGGTTCATACTCTTAACATTCCTAGCTACTGATTCCTAGAGATGAATCTCAAGACCCATTATTTAGAACTTCATGTTGCATTAGATTAGATCTTGAAAAGGTTGGCTACTTCTAGCTTGGGCCAATGTACAATTATCATGGGATCTTGCATTAATGACCTAGCTTGAATACCTTTCAATGCTAGAAAATCAAAAAACACTCTTTCCATCAATGCTAGGAGATTTTCATAAGGTCACTAGCAATGATAAATACACAAACCGTAAAATGGCAAAATGACCCAATTCTGATTTTTTTCTAAAATAGTTGGCGTTGTACTATGCTTGGGGCTAAAAATTTGATGATCGAGATAGATTGAGGCAAAGACGAAACAAAACATCAGCCCTCGGAGAACCTTGGTTCTTTGTTACCGTGTGGAAACCCTCTAAATTCTCTTAAGGAAATGAACAACTTCACTTAACAAGATAGGGAATCAAACCCTTTTTAGAGAGAGGAAGAGGCCAATAAGAAAGAGAAAAATAGAGAAATAACATTGGTTCCATAGAGGTCACAAGTTAGAATTATGACCTCACACTACTAATTTTATTTTATTCTTAATCATGTGAATGTGCTCTTGATGTATTTTATGGTAAAGCTGAAGAAGATTTCTCTCTCTCGATATGAATTCATCTATCTCTCTAAGTATCCATCCGTCTACCTCTCTAGCTCCCAAAATAATCCCTCACTCTAGGAATATAGATGAATAAATAAGGGATGATCATAAGACAAAATGGACATCTATAACATGATATTGTGAACATAAGTTTACGAAATGAATTCTCTTGCAGTGGCTTCAAAGCTCTCTCTCTCTCTCTCTCTCTCTCTCTCTCCGATCTCTTGGAGATTCTATTGTCAAGACCTCTTCTTTGGAATACTCTGTGAACTCCCTCTTTAGATCTTTCTTAGAACCCCAATCTGGACTAATTGGGTCGGGAAAGACCCGAGAGGAGGTTCAGGTCTTTACTTTCCCTTTCCTTAATGGGGACCGAGGAGGCCCCATCCCCATTTTCCCTCACAAAACTTTCCCTTTTGTCCATCAGTGTTTCATCATCTCTTTTAGGTGTTCTGCCGCATCAAGTATCTCTCTCTCTCTCCTCCGAACCCCACTAGCTGATGGGACTCGGGGCGAGGACACGGAGACTTGCACGAAACTACGTAGGAAAGCTCACAGGGCCATCGGCGGCGCGAAGCCACCGCGAAGATACCTTGAGTCCCTCTCTCTTTGTAAAGACGCAGGAAAAGTTGCAGTTTCGTAGAGAAACTCGAGGTCCTCGAAAGGAAAGAGAGGAGGGGCCCGCGAAGTAGTGGAGACAAGTCAACAAAGTCAAAGCGTCGCAGTGGAGAGAGACGATTCGTCCGACCGAAGAAATAAAAGCGTGCAGCAAATTAAAGATACCGCGTTTTCATGAGTCGAAACTTCATCTCATCTTCCCTAGTCGTCCCAGAAAGCGTGAAGCAACATGAAACTCACCGACTTAACTACTTATTTAACGGTTCCATAATCGTTCTCTCGGATCCGAAGCAATCGCTGTCCATCTCTTTCTCTCTCGACCTTTCCTGCATTCGTAGATTCGAAATGCTGATGGCGTTTGGGTGGTTCTTCCATTTCCTCGTCTCGCTCCACCGCCGCAGCACCCAACTGAAACCGGAGAAAGAACTGCAAAAAGGAGGCAATTTTGTGGACTCTGAAGAATGCGCGTCTTGCAGAAGTATTTCAAACGAAGGTCTACCCTCCGTAGAGGACATTAAAACAGTCATGCAGAAGCTAGATTTTCAGACCAACGACAGAGAAGATGAAGATGATGATGGTGAAGAAGGTGAAAAAGGATGAAGAAGAAGAAGAAGAAGAAGAAGGAGAGTGTAAAAAATGCAGGGCTGTGAGGAAAGTTTGTCGGTATCTGGAAGAGGAGGAGGCGAGTTTGGATGAACTCCAGAGAGCTTTCGTAGTTTTCGATAAAAATGGCGACGGGTTCATCGCTGCGGAGGAGTTGAGCAGCGTCTTGACTGCATTAGGGTTCTCCGAGGGGAGAAAGGTCGAGGACTCCAAGTCCATGATCAAAGCTTATGATTTGGATGGAGACGGAAAGATTTGTCTGAATGAGTTTATAGGAATGCTGCAGTGTGTCGCTTAGGCTTGCCTGGAGAATATGTTTATTCTTTTCGTTTGTACATTTAAATATTTCTACATTTTGCCTTTTTTACTCTCTGAAAATGGTTACCAGTAGAAAACCCTCTCACGATGAATCACGTGGGTTTAACCACCATCGTTGTTCAAAGACGATCACTAGGCTCCATTGATCAACAGATTCACAGAAAGAAAATAAAACTTGATCTCTGTAAGTCAAGACGAGAGAGAACTCCCAGATCAAGGTACATAATTAGAAGTCGCGTTTTCCGGAGTTTCAGTTTCAACCTTCTCCTCAAACGGAGAAGATAGATCCTCCGCAGTTGGCTCTTGCAGCTTAGACACGAGGAACATCGCCAGATGGGTATCACCTATTCAGAAGAAAGATCACTGATTCAAAAATGAGCCAGAGAAGAATAATCAGCAACATTATTCAAGGAAACACAAGATTTGTCACATCCAAGCTCATGGGACTCCCGAAAGGTAAGATCTAGATCACCCAATCGATCGAGAAGATCACTTCTTTCAGTTGATTGCAGGATTCCAGAGGCAATTGCGAGGATTGACGTTGAGATTTAATCCTGGTCATCAGAACGGTCTAGAACAGCTATAATGACCCGGATTGAGACACGTCACATTTTTTAGAGAGATTAGAGAAAGAAAGAGATAGGGTCTTGATAGGGAGAGAGAGAAGCTCTCGCTTCCTATGCCCCCAAGAGATAGAGAAGACAGCTATGGAGGGGTCTTTATGGGCCCCTTAGGACCCAACATATCGATCAAGTCGATTATAAGTGATCGGATAACCATCGTCAAGCTGACAAGCTAATATAAGTTTCATGAAAGAAAGAAAACATACCAAAGATGATACGACTCCCAGGGGGTGCTGACACTGTTCTCCCAGGTCTTAAACGCATCTCGTTGATGAATGTTCCATTTGTGCTGTCCAAGTCAGTGACTAGAAGAAGCCCATTCTTCTTCTCTAATCTTGCATGAACGCCAGATACTTATAAAAAAATGATATTTTAATGTCAGGGGTATAAAAATGAAGAAAAATGTGGGAGTTATCTCTCATAATGAAGTGTCACGAGATTTCTTTGTACCTGTTGCAACAGGGATCACCATATTTGCTTTCTCAGGAAGACGACCCACTGTCACCGCGTCCTTAAAAGGGGAATATGCTTTAGTTGGGTGATCAGATCATCATAATAAAAAGGACTTTGTAGGAGATGAGGTTACTGAAACGATCTCGAATGAACCCGGCATTGGTACCCGAAACCCAATGTGTCTTGAATCGCCATCACCTGCACCAAAATCTGTGTGAGAAGATTTGATGATCGATGCAGCAATCAGCATAGGATGCAGAAGGATGATAGAAAAGAATTTTACAACTTATCATGAAATGCACAGGTTAATTACAGTTTCCTCTCAATCAGTGAAATCAGTTTTGTCGAAGTAAACAGAAACGTTTGACCATAAAAGTCGCTGGAAACAGAGGCCGAGGTCATCCAAACTTAGAAAAACACCTCAGAGAATATACTACGAATGACAGCTCGTTTCAGTTTAGTCGGGAAATTTGAAGGACAGCTCCTAATAGTTCATGTTGAATGAACTTGAGGCAATTTAAACTGCAATGGGTTCTCGAATTATTGAAACTGAGAATGACGTAAAATTCCACAAAATCGCACGTTTCAAATTAAAACTCGGACGAATAATCAGACATCCGAGTTTCTTTCCGTCGACCGATTGAACATAAATCTCGTTCAATTGATACCAAATGACGAAATTACCCGTGCTTGGAACCCAAAATCACGAGAACAGACTCACCAACGGGTTCCAGAAGCCATTTCTCAGAGGATTCCGCGGCGGACACAAGATAAAGTTTCCGCGAACCCCGCGCCTTATAAGTGAAATCGATAGATTGTCTTTTCGAAGAAGAGCATCTCAGAGGAATTGAAGGAATTGTCGAAGAAAATGACGTTAGCACGAGAGAAGAACGGTGGGCCGATCGCAGAGGCCAGGCATCTCCCCGACTGAGCGAGATAGCTGCCGAGGAGGTCTGCAGTGCTGCCGCCATGAAGCCTGCGAGTACTAACGAGAATACGGCCTTAAAGTACAGTCATTCGTCGGGCGTGTGACATGATTAGGGCCCAGAACCAATTGATGGGCCCACTTGAAAGAGACTCAGCGCCTTGAGAGCACCGCATGTTCTTGGGTTGGCCCCAATTAGGGATATCTGCGGGCCCTGCATGACGTCATCCTGGAAAGATACTGCCAATACAAATGTACTGCACACTATGCATTTTCACTTGTAAAAATCAAGTTATAAATTATATATAATTTTAATTTTATAAAAATGGAATAGAAAAATGGACGAATGCAAAATGGAAGAACTCATTAGTCTTCATGAGATACTATCATATCTATCTATACTTGTGGATCAAACATTTATCTTCACTAAAATCAATATACCACAAAAACTAGTATCAATTATCGTCATATTCCTTAATTTATACATTTATATGAGTTTATTTTTTTATTGGAAATGCATAATGGTCAATGTCAATAAAATTCTAGACCTAGAAAGTAGAGCTTGAGATACCCCCAATGTTCTGGCTAGCTGGCTTTTAGAATCTTCTATACTGATCCATGAGTGAAGTCTTCCTATTGCTATGCCATTGTTCTTGCAATTCTGACTAAATTATCTTTTTAAAATATGTGAATAATTTCACAAGCATTTTCCAATGTATGAGTAAATACTTACATATAAATAGATTTAGTTAAGGAAAGTAATTGGAAGTCAACAAAAGGGTACAAAACTTAAATGAAAATGAAGGAGATGATAAAGTCAATGAAGACAAGTTAAGTCAAATCAAAATATCTCATCTATTTATTTAATATATATATATATATATAAATATTCTTCGTGTGATACATGAAGAAAATAAGTATTTCCAAATAAAAGATTACTTAATACAATTAGAATTTTATGATAAAGAACTTGATAGATGGACATCTAAGGCATTTGGTACATGTAATATAGAAGGGGCAGCTCAAACTCTATCATGTGGCTATATCATGGAGTAAGTGGCCAAATTATTGGGTTCTGAGGTCAATAAACTTTCTAAAATTTTGATCAAAACATTGAATGCAGTGGAATACAGTGAATCGAATGTTCAAAATGTTGAGGCACGAAGAATAGATGATCCTATCATATAGTATGTATAAGAAAATATACTTACAACGTTTCCTTGGTAGAGTTCTTTAAGCTATTCAAGTGTCTAGCCTGTAGCGGTATCCACACGGTCTCTGCATGGTTAAATCTCCTCTTCAAAGCTTTTCGCCAAGAGAGAAAGATAAGAAAGGAGAGAATTCTCACAAGGCTTGCATGGGTACCTTCAGTTGTGGTCTTTCTCCCCCTATTTATAGACATTTGGTATGAGGATTTTTCATAAAAACCCTCATAATTATGTCTATATCCACTAACATCCATAGACCTTATGTGTGTGACCCTCTAGGTACATATATCTCACTAGTTAATAACTTTATAGACCAAATAACACCTTATTGGTCAACCTTGATTAATTATCCAATTCAACATATAGATTTATTAATCAAGGATTGATTTAACCCAATCGATTAGTTGAGTTGTTAGCCCGTTGGGTGCCAAGCTACACCACGTAATCTAGGAGATATAGAGTACGTAAAAACTCACATATGAAACCTTTTCGTCATCGATTACCATGTATGTATAATCCTTCATCCGCATGAGACTCATAAATGACTTAGTGTATGGTCAATTGTCAAAGCCTAATCGGTCACTTAAGTAAGTATTGATGGGTGTAGGAAATCATCGGGAACTCCTTCTCTGATATTTCTAATACCTTGGTTAAGGATTTCATAGTATCTCATTCCTTGAGTAAATCTCCTCAAATACTAAGGGTAGATGATCTCATCTTGATCACACAATCATCGTCATGGACTTCATGTCGCATCTAATATATGACATTTTAGATATCCCGCGGCTAGGGATTCATAATCAAAACACGATTGTCCATCCACAAGATGTCTTTGGTGTCTCAAGTCAAAGGACCACATACACAACTATGACATAAATCAACCTAATTAATAGTTAGGTATAATATCATTCAGGGATTCATACGGATCAATTCAGTGAACTCTTTATCCAAAGAGCACCCACTATCTATCCTTAGTGTCTCCACACCGATGCCTATCGGATCAGCCATACTCATCATATGAGTTGGATTAGATATTGTTATTCTTTCCGGATAATTCGATGTCCTTCTCGAATATCTCACAAATATGAATGTTTAGAACATATGTTTAAAGACTAGTGATCATAATATTATGATCTCATCATAATTCACTTATTCATTGCACATGCTCATGGACTTCATTGCAAACATCACACAAGAATGACAATGAATAAATATCATTTTAATGAACATAAAAAAGATACATGAAAGTGTGATTGGCTTATAGGCCACATAATATCCATCACCAACCTAATTGAAAATTAACTATAATATCATTCAGGGATTCATACAGATCAATTCAAAGAACTCTTTCTCAAAAAAGCAACTATTATATATTTTTAATGTCTCCACACAAGTAGCTACAAGATCAATTGAACCCACCATATGAGTTAGACCATATAGTGTTATTCTTTTCCGGATAATTCGATGTCCTTATCCAATATCCCACAAATAGGAATGTTCAGAATATACGTTTAAAGACTAGTAATCATTGTGTTATGATCTTATCACAATTCACTTAGTCATTATATATGCCCATAGACTTTATTGCAAACGTGACACGAGAATGAAGAATAAATTTCATTTAAATAAACAGAAACGTGATACACGGAAGTGTGATTAGCGTATAGGCCACATAATATCCATCACTTTGTCCTTCCATGTTTGTTAACTTCTATGGAAGGAGGAAAGAAAGTATAATTAAAAAAAGTATAATAATCCTATATACTTGGATATTTGTATAAATTATTTCAATGTGGGATCGTTTTTTCTCAATAAAGAAATTTTTTATGCATGATAGGCCACTTAGGTAGAGATTATTACAAAAAAGAGGGAAATTTATTTTCCTTGATAATAACGAAACCTTTCATCGCTATCATAAATGGGGTTGATGATGGGATCTAAAGCTCTACAAGCTCTCCAAAGTTTTGATCAAAAAAATTATTATAATAGATGATGTTGAATCAAAACAAAGTTGAAGCACCAAGAATAGGTGATCTTATCATCCATTCTTGATGATCCTATCATCTAGTATACTATAAAATTCATACTTACAGGGATCATTTGAAAGAGTTCTTCAACCGTTCAAGCATCCAACCTCTAGCGGTATCCACACAGTCTCTATGCGATTGGATCTCCTCTTGAACACTCATCAACATGAGAGAGAAGAGAAGAGAGAGGAGAATTTCTATTAGGCTTGCGCGGGCACTGATAACCTGCATATTTAACTTAAATTCTTATCTTATTTAACTCATATTCATGCTTATTTTATGTGATTATGATGCATGTTATCAGAGTTTTTATGAATTTTCTCCATTGGTATGTCATTCTACTAAAGTTTATATTTATGCATAATTTAGGGTTAATTATGTGCTTTATTGATGATTAATATTTTGTAAGGCTAAAATTAATAGAAATTAATTACTTTCCCTGATTTACTTTGCCTTTAGTAGATGACTAGAAGAATTAATTTTAAGAAGATGATGTTTGGATAATATGAAATATATTGCTTATATTCATCACTTAAGTTATTTTGAATTAACCTTATAGTCTTCTTCTTCTAATTTATTTTAGATGGCATGATATTAAAAAGAAATAAATTTTGTGATCCAAATGGAGAAAATTTGAATTAAAAAGGAGTTATATTTTAAAGTTATTGATTTCTGAATTTCCTAGAATTTTTATGGATTTTATTTTATTTTTATCAATTTATTTCCTTATTTAAAAAGGCAAAAAAGGGGGTAATTTCAGCATGAACTGCGGGTTAACATGGCGCGGGACCCGCGCGGATGTGACACGGCACAGAAGGCCACGTGGTAGAGCCGCGCGAGCCCATGCGGCGCCTAGGTGGCACGGAGGAGGTGCGGACACGAGGCAAGACCACTCGAGTCCACGCAGACTCCGGGGTGGTGACACGTGGCAATGTGAGGGGGCTGGCAGGTGAAGGGCCCATGAGTTAGTGGGCCCTGGTTAGATAGTTGGGGCGGTAACGCAAGGGCATTAATTCGCCCCACCTTATATACGCGAGTTTTCCGGATATGTTCTCCGAGTGGGACTATGTTCCTCGTCAACTTCTTCTTTGCAGGACACGTGGCAGCGTTGCGGGCGTTGGATGCGAGCGCATCAAATGAAGCGCGTCGATGCGGTGGACTCAGGGGTCCATGCAATCACCATCAGAGCACGTGCGTTAATAGACACTTAAGTGAGCGATCAACGACTTACCTGGCAACACATGGACGCATCAAGAGCTTCTGATCTTCATCAGACGGGCGAAATAAGTGGAAGGCGTGGGTCGCGTCGTGCGATCGTGGGGCGACACAAGGATGCATCAGGAGCTTTCGATCTTCATCGGACGGGAGAAATTAAAAGAGAACGTCGTGTGCCATGATTCCACTGATTTTGTGCGATCGGACGGCTCTAATCACATCGCGAAACGGACGGTCCACATCTCTCGCATGATATTTCCTTATAAATATCGATGTATTCTCTTCTTCTACTTAACTCTTGATTGAATCGTTAAGAAATTAAGTGATTTTGGAGCATAATCTTGAGTTCTTCGCAATCCACCTGTGTCCAAGACTCAATTCCGATTGGATTGAGGCAGGATTGATCGCGAATCGTTGCTTGATTCAATCACATTCTCCCCTTGAACGCCGAACGTACGCGAGGAAGAAACCAAGCTAATCCTCTTCAATCCATATGAATTGAAGCCAAATTCTCACGTCAATCAGGTTAGTAGTGATAATCGATCGTTCATCTTGCAGCAATTTGTATTTAGATTAGATTTAAAAGGTTAATTTTTCTTTAAAAGTCATTTTTTTCTTCATTTTCGCCCAAATTTGGTTTGAATTTTTGCTGATTTTGAAATAAGGATATCTCTCTGATCTTAAGTCCGAATCACTTGATTCTGATTTCATTAGATTCATTGTTTCATCTTCTTTCTGTGGGTAGAAAACTCGTAAAATTCCATGATCGTTTGACCCCCTCAATTTAACGTTTGACCAACCACTGTTCATTTTCAATCCGAATTTGGGCGTTGACTTGTGCAATCAATTACTCTTAAAATATAAATTGGAATTTGACAGTTTTAGTCGCTTTGGAATCCTCTGGTTGTTAAATTTCTATTTATATATTAATTTAAATATTTTAATATCATTTGGTTAGCCAATTTGAAGATTTTTATTAAAGTGTTCATTTCAGGATTTTTCTGATCTTTGATTTTCAATAATTAATAATAAATCCAATTCTTCTCTAAAAATCATGAATTTTATATCAATAAATTCCATTTTCTTTCTAGTTTCAGAATATATAATTTTTGTAATATTTTAAGCTCTTTTTATTATCTGATTTTCAGAAAGTCAACTATTGGTCAAAGTCAACGCTTTGAACTTGACTTTTGACATTTCTTCTTAAAATCAATTTTCTAAATTCCTAAAATATCTTCTACCATATATTTATATCATTTCTATTGATTATATATCACTATCTCTTCTTTAAACCCCTGATTTAACCTAAGTTTGACCAAGTCAACTCTGTAATAAAAAGTCAACCATGTTCTCTATGGATCGACCCGATATTTGATGTTATATCTTTATCATTGGGAGTTTGGAATTATAAATTTTTTTTGACCGACGTTTGTGTGTTTTCACGACCACATAAAACGCTTCGTCAGACACCTCTATTATGGTTGCTCTCCCCCTATTTATAGACTTTTGAAATGATAAAATTTCACAAAAACCCTTATTATTATGTCTATATCCACCTATGCCCATTGACCTTATGTGTGTGACCCTCTAGGTCCATATATCTTGCTAGTAAATAACTCTATCGACCCAATAACACTTATTGGTCTTCCTTATTAATTAACTATATCAAGATGTAGATTAATGGGCTAAAGAACGATTTTAACCTAATTGAAAAGTTGAGCTACCAGCCCAGTGGTTGTCAAGCTACACCATGTGCTCTCAAAAATATAGAGTATATGAGAACTCCTTCATGCAACCGTGCCATCATTGGTTTCTATATATGTATAATCATTCATCCACGTGAGACTCATAAATGACTTAAGGTATAGTTTTTGTCACTCAATTTAGTACTGATGCGAGTAGGAAATCATCGAGAATAATTTCTCTAATATTTCCACTACCTTGGCCAAAGATTTAACTGCATCTTATTCCTTGAGTAGATCTTCTCTTATACCGAGGGAAAATGATCCCATGTTAACCACTCAATCACCTTCGAGGACTTTATGTTATATCCGATCTATAACGTTTTAGAGATCGCCCGGCTAGGAATTCATAAGTCATAGTCAAAACACGATCATCCATCCACAAGATTTCTTTGGTGTCTCAGGTCAAAGGACCACATACACAACCGTGACATGAATCAACCTAATTGATAGTTTCACATGATACTATTCAGGGATTCATATGGATTCATTCAATAAACTCTTTCTCCAAATAGCACCCACTATCTATCCTTGGTGTCTCTGCACCTATGGCCACATGATCAGTCATACTCATCATATGAATCGAATTAGATAGTGATATTCTTTCTGGATAATTCGATGTCCTTCTCGAATATCCCACAAATAGGAATATTGAGAACATATGTTTAAAGACCAACGATCATTGTATTATGACTCACCACAATTCTCTTGGTCATTCCATATGTTCATGAACTTCATTACAAACATCACACAAGAATGACAATAAATAAAATTTATTTCAAATAATATAAATTAAAATATGAAAGTGTGATTGGCTTGTAGGCCACAAAATATCCATTAGTTGAGACATTAGAGATAGACAAATCATGAGATATAATCTTCTAATCATTTATTCCATGTGGAATAAATCTCTTTTAGAGTTTTTAAGTCTTTTTATTCAAGGTTGCAATGGGACACAACAATAGTCAAAGCCCAAAAATATTGACTAGCATTGACAGTCCTGATTTGGTCTACTTTATTTTATTATATTTTACCCATGTCACACTAAGACACTTTAGTACTAAGAAAAACACAGCCATCGAGTGGAGCAATGAACTTGATTGAAAGACAAATGCACGGTGATACGAGAGAGAAACTTCATTGGCATTGAGTGCAATTGTTAGAAATAATCACAACCATTAGATTTTTCACTTAAAGTGAATCCGATAGCCATGACATGTCCAAAATCTTCAGAAAGTCATCCATCGAGATAGCAAAATTGAAGGAAAAATTACAATGATTCAACTGTAAGAAGCAAGTGTTTCCAAAAATCAGTTCATGGGGTTCAAAGGCCATCAAATCTTGCACCAATCTATTGCAACTAGGCCAATGGATGAGCTTGGTTCAAGGATTTGAATCTGAAGATGAATAACAAGCCTCCTGATAATAATATATAAGAAAACCATCAATCTTGGTGTTGATCAAGCTACACAACCACAAAATCAAATCCTCAATAATGAAGAAGCACTCAACTAAAGCCATAAAATCATGGAGTCTAAAGAATACCAACTACCTTACTAAAACAAAGAGGTGACTCAAAAATTAAAACTAGAAATCATGGAACCAACTTAGCAAGGAGTCCTTTGAATTCTACAAATACTCCACTCTTTTCTCATTTCAAACATCTTTTTTCTTTTGCCCCAAAAATAGTTGACCTTTTGACACCTCAAGGGATACATTATTTTTTAAGATTATTCAGATTGAAATAAAGTGTTGTTGATCTAGAAGATTTGAAGGAACCACTCGGATGTCAGAATTAAATAGTCAATTCTTGGTACCGATAGATAATCAAATTTTGTGACTCTCATTTTTATTTATCATTTGGATTAAATTCCATATCAATTATGAGAAGATTAACATTTTAGTTGAGTAGAAGATGCACTTGTCACCATCCAATCCTATCATTTCTAATCTAATTTCCCACCTATATTCGTAAATACTTCTCATTAGATAAAGCCACTCATTCGTACAGTAGCAATACAATATTTCTCCTTTCTAAAATTATTCATATTATTTGCCATATTCTTCTCTCTTCATTTTATTATCTTCAAACTAAATTCACTTTCTCGTAACCTATATTGGATTGGATTCGATCATTATCCGATAACTAAGGTGAGTTAATAAATTTATAATGTTTTTGTACAGATTAGATTGCTTTAAACGACATTAAAATCAACACATAGTAGTCATCAACGAGGATATTATATTCCAAAGCAAATCATATACAAAAAATGGGGTATGGAATGAATATGATGCTCGTCACATGTACACACCAAGGATTGGTTCCTTTTGGGAATACTCGCTCATGGGAGATTCGAGATGGTGGAAAGATTTCTATTGATTTCATGGATGGACTTCGTAATCTCCTTGCACCCAAATGGGAAACATTGAATTTTCTATACAACGTTATTTCAGGGGATTAGATAATCCCACTGACTTCTCTCTTTGTGGATTCCGCGTACGGTTGGGAATAAACCAGGGCAATCCCACTGACTACGGTTTGCTCTTTCGCTGGCTCCCTCTCTTCCACCGAGCAGCGTAGCTTGGGTTTAACAGCAATTGCTACTGAAGCGTGCGGGAGCAGGTACGACTAATTTTTGAACCCTTTGCCTCTAACTGCCATAGGAAATAACAGATTTAACTGAGACGCAAGATCAGACTTACCTCCCTCTTTATGGCGAGCGTAAAGCTCCAGAGATCGGTGCATTCCTTGAGCCCAACTTGCCTGCATGGAGTGAGAGACGGGCTTCTTAGAAATTCCAAGATCTTGCCGCGCGGCCAAGACGCATGAGCGTGAATCACAGAGCTGTTCAACGAAGGGAAAAGCTGTGGAGTTTTGATATGGGATCGGATGCGGCAACTAGTTTATGCCCACACACCTGACCTCCCCCTGCAATGCAACCCACCTCTCCACCATTTCGACCTCTCTCAGCCCAATGCATCATCCTCGTCGAATACGCAGGGCGACACTCTCTCTCTCACAGAGTAAAATAATCATGGGTTGATGGGTTTTGCAGGGTGAAGCGCAAAAGGAGGGATAGGGTTCATAAGAAAAAGGCACGCCTATTTCAACCTGGTGCTGATCAGCAACGTGGCCGGAGCAGGAGACGTGGTGGCTGCACGGGTGAAGGGCTCCAACGTGCGATGGAAAGCGATGAGCAGGACATGGGACCCAAACTGGCAGAGCAACAGCTACCCCAACTGTCAGTCTCTCTCCTGCTTCACCACCGACGATGGACTTCCTCTCACTTCCATGGACGCTGTCCTTACCCCTTGGTGCGACCAGACTTTCTCCGGCGGCCAGTCCTAGTCCTCAGTTCTAGTGGGATCCTTCTCATAATTATTAGAAGAGCTCATAATGGGCAAGTTCCTTCTGTATTGAGGAGAAGTGAGTCTCCTCTCTAGAGGGGTTTTCCTCTTACTTACAACAAATCTGTTGACTCCTTTTCTCAGAGGCATTATTTCCGGGAAGTCTTCGTCCGGGATGTTGCTTAGCTCTGATATATCTTTGATCTGAGAGACTCTTTGGAACCATCTCTGGGCCTTCGCTTCCTCTGACATGTCCAAAGGGTCCCGGCTCTGTTACAGCCGACCCTTCCAAGCTTTTCCTAGCAAACCATTTGTCACTGTTCTCGGGGACACTTCGTTGACATTCTCGTTGACCAATGTTAGAGGGTTGACTTTGTTGACTTCCTCGATGATCAAAGCTCAGGGATTGACTTTGTAGACTTCCCTGTTGACCCAAGTTCCATTGTTGACTTTCTTGTTGACTGAAACCAGAGGGCTGGCTTAGTTGACTTTTTTGTAAACCCAAGCCAGGGGATTGATTTTGTTGACTTTCTCGTTGATCAAAGCTCCGGTATTGACTTTGTTGACTTCTTCGTTGACCCAAGTTCCATTCTTGACTTTCTTGATGACCAAAACTAGGAGGCCGCCTTACTAGACTTTCTTGTAGATCCAACCGGGAGGATTGACCTTGTTGACTTCCTCGTTGACCTAAGTTCCATTGTTGTCTATCAAGACTTTCTTCCTGATCGACACTAGGGGGCTGGCTTAATTGATGTTCTCGTTGATCTAATCTCCATCGTTGACTTCCTCGTTGACCCAAATTCCATTGTTGACTTTCTTGTTGACCAAAACTAGGAGGCTGCCTTACTTGACTTTCTTGTAAATCCAAGCGGGAGGATTGACCTTGTTGACTTTCTCGTTGATCAAAGCTCCAGAGTTGACTTTGTTGACTTCCTCGTTGACCCAAGTTCCATTGTTGCCTATCATGACTTTCTTCCTGGTCGACACTAGGGAGCTGGCTTAATTGACGATCTCGTTGATCAAATCTGCAGTGTTGACTTTGTTGACTTTCTTGTTGACCAGAACACGGGGGGTGACTTAATTGACTTTCTTCCTGATCGACACTAGGGGGCTGGCTTAATTGACGTTCTCGTGGATCAAATCTCCAGTGTTGACTTTGTTGACTTTCTTGTTGAACAGAAGAAGGGGGGTGACTTAATTGACTTCCTTGTCGACCCAAGCTTGGGAATTGACTTCTTTGACTTTCTTGTTGTCCCAAGTTCATGGGCTTGATTTTGTTGGCTTTCCTTCTTAGCAAAGTAATCATGAGGGAGAGGGACAAAGGGAATGAAGTTGGAGTTGTTGGCTTGGTCAACAGCAATACGTCTCTTATATGGCGGTGGAACTACATGTTGATTATCTCTTTCATGGGATGAGTCCTTGGTGGCATATGTTGATGTGTCATGACTGGATTGATAGGATCCTCCATTAGACATGTATTTATTAGGCTCCTGCTGTGCTACCATATTTGGATATCTCTTTTCCATGGAGGTAAAATTTGACTCCTTACTGGCACCAGAACCCAGAATGCGGTCCAAAGTTTGACTGACTGTTGACTCAGTCATACCTCCCCTGGAAGTCAAATTCGCCATTCTTCTTTCTAGTGGTGTTTTCCGGGTGCTAATAACAAATCTGTTCATGCCTTTTCTCAAGGGCATAATTTCAGGAAAGTCCTCATCTTCAATGGCGTTGCTCAAATCAGAAGAACTATCAAGCTGAGATATTTTACTGAACCATCTTTCTGCCTTCTCATCATTTTCAGCCAGTCGACGCTCAATTTCAGCTCTATTGAGGGTTCCTGAATGAAGAATTTGATCAAGTCCTGGATTTTTACTGGGTGGAATCCCTTCAGGGCATTTGCAATCACACCGTAGGCATTTCATGTTCCTTGCATAATTGAAGAAATCGCACCTGGGAAGAACAGTTTGAGATAATAATTTTTCCAGCCTAATTTTATGATGGGGGACTTAATTAGAGATAAGCTTACTGAGGGCACTCCCAATCTCCACCAGTGAGTTGCGTCTTTGGGCGTGCTTCATTACATTCTAGACACTTGATATTCCTTGCAAAATTCATGAACTTGCACCTGAAAGATAATAAAAGGCTCTCATCAGGAAAGTAGAATAAAATTTCTCCTTGGGTAGAAGATGACATGAAAATGAAAGAAGTTAGAAAGCAACAAAGATTTAGTCATGTAAAAGGTTGTTAAAGTGAAACATCTTTGGTCATTAAGCAGTCCAATTTAGTAATTTTTACATAAGGTATGCCTATCTGCAATGCACTTTTGAGCACTTCGGTTTTAACTCTAGGTATTTTTGACTGTCACAAGATCAATGAGACCGTAAGCTTGAGCTTCCGTAGCTGACATAAAAATCTTCCCCCACAGTACTACCTTCGGTGCACACCTTTACTTTCCACAAAGCTAAAGTCACAGATTAGTCTTTGGGACCGATGTACTTGAACAGGGATCCGCAAAGACGATTCAGAAAAACAGCTTAAATTGTTAACTTATTTTGCAGTCAGTCAACAAATGCCATATTTACCAAAATGTCAACTGTTCCCTTTGGGCAAAAGAAAAAAGAACATGATTCAGTATCATGTTCAGAGCTACATCCATTTGATCAGCAGAAGCCTTAGTGGTGTTAAGGCACAGCAAAAAGAGAAAGAAGCCAGAACAAAGAATCAGGGATAAGTAGTCTTGTTCATTACAAGGCGTAAGAATCTTCAAATAGGATATACAATGTTACCACTGTTACAATGCAAATTAGAAAGTACAAAAATGTCATAGCAGTGACTTGAAAGTAGAATAAATGGGTAAATTCTTTCAAAAAAAAATTCTTTCAATAAGAATAAATGGGTAAAGTAAAACTAATGACATTACTGTTTTGTAATAAAAAAAATGATATTACTGTTCGATTAAACAAACCAATGATGGATATGGTATAAAAGAGCCTTATCCCAACCTCATGAAATCAAATGAAGGAAATGACACATATTTTTTACAACCCAGAATCCAGGTAACAAGGTATTTTAAATCTACTGTAGTTGTCACTAGAGGAGGATGGATGGGCCCCTGTCACATATCCCATGGCCTATATAAAAAAGTCTATAAATAGGATTATGACAAAATGATTATAGAGGAAGACTCTCTCTCTCTTTATCTAGCTATCAGTCTTGCTCTCTCCTCATCTGTCCCTCTCTCTCTCTTTCCCCATCTGTCTTTCTCTCTCCCCCCATCCGTTCCTCTCTCTCTCGCTCTCTCTCTCTCTCTCTAACAACCCCCCCCCCCGGCAGGGGGCAGCGCAAGCAGCAGACTTTATTTTTCTTATGAATGCATCATTTCTGATTAGGAAACTTATGAGTTCCAAGTCATATTCTGGTAACTCATTATTGATACACTTAAATAGAACTCTACAGATTCAGCCTAAAATAAGGAGGCTTTTTAGGAAATTGATCGCTACTAATTCACGGCAAACACAACATTTTGATAGTAGGAGTCAATTTCCTAAACCCCAATCCATCAATGCAGTACATGGCGAAATCCAGAAAATCATCAAGATAGTCATCACGAAAACATGCTGAAAATTATTACGAAGGGAAAATGCTAATTTGATGATCAGCATCAGATATGGGGAAATAGCCAAAAATCATCTGTATTGAGGTGTGTGAGAGAACCAGTTTTTGTGGCACCTAAGTTTAGTTTTGAACCTCGGGACCATGGATTCTGACACAATGAAACTAAAAATAACAATCAAATACTACTAGCAATCGAAAGATAATCTTGTGATTGGCAAAACCATGCAAATATAATTTGATGCAAGAACTTTCAAACGGTAGAAACAGAGTTCAAGTGACAAAGAACAGACCCTATTAACGCATCATTTTTAGATTTGTGGAGATTACTCTCATTGAAAGGGAAAAAAAGATGAAAAAGGTAAATGTGGTCTTACTTTGGGCACAACCAGTCACCCTTCTTCATTTCAATTGTTTGATTTAGACGCTTTTGAGAGTCATAGTCTCCACTGTTAGCATTCCATCCAGATGACTTTGCAGAATCAGTTCCATGAGTGCCACTACAGACCTTAACCAACTCACGCAGTAGGGCTCTAACAGATGATTCGACAAGTTTTTCACGCCCGTCGCTACTTCCTCCGTTTAAGTTAAGAAATTTCCATGCATAACTTAATAAATATCTCATTAAATCAACGGTGGAAGCTTGCGCAGATGGAGATGCCTGAGAAATATAAATCAAGTGAAATCAAAAGGTTAACTTTCACGGTACTGTTAAAAACCTTACGTCATTTCCTTGATTCCAAATAAATGATTTCATGCGACTGACAGAATCCGAAGCTTCCTTGAACAGAAACGGCGATCCATTCGCCACTAAAACCTCGATTTCCTTCTTGGATAGAGACCTGCACGGAAATTACCGTCCACGAGAGTATTTTTAATAAATGGAGGTTCACTAAATCCTGTATTCTCATCGTATTTGGCCATACCCTTAAAAGGTCCGGCCATTCGCGAGCATAAAAGAGACACGCAACGACCGAATTTCTGAAGTCCTCCGGCATCTTCTGGAGGTCCGACGAAAATTCTTCTTCTTCCGTTTGCGAAGGAACGAATCTTTGGCCAGTGTAGCCGCGAGCAGTCAAATACTCGACGAAATCTTGCCATTCGGGCCAATGAAGGACGGGGGACCTCGGATAAGGTATCTGAGATTGCGCCTCGGCTCCAGAAAAGCACCAGCGCCGAGGATGATGACCTGGCATCGGGAAAAAATATTTCCGAGCAGGAGTTGTCGTAGATGTGGAATAAGATTTTTGAGCGAGGAGGAAGAGAGAGTGGGGATGGAGCCTGAGACGGTTATAGAGGAGCAAGGAGAACTTCGTTGCTCCAGCCATGGAACCTGACCGATTCCCCATTCTCCTTGAGCTAGCTCTCTGGAAACGGGGTTTTACCCAGGGTTTTTTCCAAAGACAGAGAGCCCTCTTGATCATTTTCGTGACTTCTCGTAATTATTGAACCGTAATTGTTTAGTGGAAACTCAGAAGTGAATCTAACCGTTCGATGAAGAACGAATGGCCATCGATGGAAAAATAAAAGAATTATGGGGGTATCAAATGAAAACCTCCTGATAAATACAAGTGAGACGGCCCAATACGAAAAATCTAGAAAGACGGCCCTTCTTATAATATCGTCATTTCTTATAATTAATTAATTATCATTTCTTATATTATTATAATTAATTTCTTACAATAATTAATTCCCTGATATCATAATTAACCTCTTAATTACGGTTTTATCCA
The DNA here is from genome assembly GCA_024174645.1 of Lemna minuta. NCBI lineage: Eukaryota > Viridiplantae > Streptophyta > Magnoliopsida > Alismatales > Araceae > Lemna > Lemna minuta. The sequence continues at coordinate 7,697,453 of CM044104.1, read as the reverse complement.
CAATTCATGGCCGTTAATGAAAAACTTTCGGCCTCTCGCATAAAGACCAGATTGTCCCGATTAATCGGTTTCACGAGTATGATCAAATCAACGGTCACTATCGTCATTTCCTATTACTAGCGGTCAGTAGCCGCTCGATCTAATACTAGCGGCCATTTATGAAAGAATTGGACGGTCCAGATTAATCTCTTAGGCGCAACTCCTTCAGGTTGTTGGAAGTGGAAGAATACAGGCGAAAATGGAGACGGAGCATTGATCAGGGTTTGCAGCGGAGGGGGAGAAAAATGCAGCAAGTAACGTTGGCTGCGGCCTCTGAGCAGCCGGATTTCGGAGGCTCTGAAGCAGATGCTCCTCCTAAGCAGGTGGCGCGGGCGATGGATCGGTTAGGGCGGGCTGCGCGGCTGATCGCCGACGTTAGATTAGGTGCTGATCGCCTATTGGAGGCGATTCTCCTGGCCGAGGAACCTCGTCTGGCTAAAAGATCCGTGCACTTTATTCTCCAGGAGGAGGCTTCCATGCGTCAACACTTGAATGATCTCCGGACTTTAGGTTTGTGTTTGCTCTCCCTAATCTAGGATCATGTCGTCAGGAGATTATTACCTGTAAAGAATCGACGGTGTTAATGAATTATGTGAATAGAATGTATGATTTTTTTAGAAGTAGAATTTATGATCTGATTAAAGATTTCCATTTAATGTTTGCTAGGAAGGCAACTGGAGGAATCGGGGGTTTTAAGCGGCTCGTCGAAGTCGCGGGGAAATACTTGGGGCCTTCACATGCCGCTTGTTTGCCCGGATGGTGCTATCGTGGCTTATGCTTGGAAACGTCAGTTAGCTGGTCAAGCGGGAGCTTCCGCCGTTGACCGAACAAGGTAAGGTACTACTGATTTTGTTGGATAAATTTACAAATGACTGTGCATTTTAATCACCTGTCACATCTACTCGACGGGCACGCGATAAATCTGATTGACTACGTTTACTTAGTACTTAAAGACTGTATAGACCAGATATCTTTTTATGCCCCGTGATGTGGGAGACAAATCTCCAGAGACTAGACTTATTGGTTCGATAGGATATGGGCTTCAGATTGCGAAATGAATTCCCTCTTGAGTTGAGTTGTTGATACCGATCTCGATTTTTAATGACCCCAGAAGATGACTAATTGTAGGATGAGACAGGTGGATGAGCGGAAGTGATGAAGGATATTACACCCTTACGTCTTTTAACAGGCGTTGAGCCTCATAGCCCTCTCCTCTATATGGGTGCTTTTCCTCGTGAGTTTTCCTGTCATTTAAATTGACCTTTTAGTGGGGGTGTTCGACCTCATAATTGACCCTAATTAAGTCAAACAAGCAAACATTAATTCCTCTGTATCGATCAATGGAACAGTCCTTTGTTTAAAGTTTTGAAGAGAAGGATTGCGCATGAAATTATTGGTGGATGAAGATGTCCACACGCTAAAGGGAGATTCAAGTCTGCACAAGACTGAGATCACAGCAGCCAACCTAGAACAAGAATTGTGCAGCAGCAGCCTTTTCATGGTTGAGATCCATGAGATTGGTTACTACCCTGGCACTACACAGGCATCAGACAAACCTCAATTACTGGAGATCATGAAGGCTCTATACCCTGACTTCTTTTCTCCCCCACGGAACTCCCTCCTCAGCGGGAAGGCAACCACTAGTTAATCTGCGAACTTATAAGTACTCCTTTGTACGGAAGAATGAAGTGAATAAATTTGCATTAGTGTTATTTTATGACATCCTAGTATACAGCAAGGACAGAGCTGCCCATGAAAAGCACCTGCTCACAGTCTTCTCCATTCTATCGGAGAAAAAGCTGCACATTAATGCAGGTAAATGCCATATCAGAAAGGAAGGGTATAAAATCCTTGACATTGGATCTCTGCACAAGGGATTGCCACTGACAATGACAAGGTTTAAGTGCTTGTCGCCTGGGCTGCACCTTGCAATATCAATAGCCTTCGAAGCTTCCTGGGTCTAGCAGGATACTACTGTAGGTTTGTGAGGGGGTTTGCCACGGTTGCTTGGCCCTTTACTCAATTACCAAAGAAGAACAGCTTCAAATGATTGATGGACATGCATGCTGTCTTCGCTGCCCTTAAGTATGTGCTGGCACTGCCTGATTTCGGCAAGCAGTTCGTAGTTGAAAGTGATGCATCAGGAGTGGGAATTGGGGGCATCCTCATGCAAGAAGGCAGACCACTTGCATTTCACTGTCATGCACTACCATCCTGCACTATTCGGAGGTCTGCCTACAAGATCAAACTCTATGCAGTCATCATTCTGACAGTCTTGAAATGGCCCTATTATCTGGCATATAAACCCTACATTATCTGGACAGACAAATATAGCCTTAAATTTTTGTGTGAGCAGGAGGAAATTCCTCCCCAACTCATCAAGTGGTTGACCAAACTGATGGGATTTCAGTTCTCCATGGAATATAGAAGGCAGAAGCAACAAGGCCGTGGATGCCCTGTCACACCATCCAATTGGGGAGACGGAAGCTCTTAGTGCAATCACCGTTGGCATCCCCATTGACCTCTCCACCATTGCAACAGCAGTGAAAGGCAGCCCTCGGCTGAAAGATATCAAGGAAGCCATGCTGGAAGATTCGGAGGCACACCTTAACTACTTTGTCGATCAGGGACAGTTGCCCTTCAAAGTAGTCTGGTCCTACCAAAAACTTCTCTCCTTCAGAGTAGTCTTTTGGCAGAGTTTCGTGATAGTCCCACTGAAGGCCATGCAGGGTAACTTAAGGCATTGAAATGACTAGCATCACAATTTTTTTGGGCAGGAATAAAGGACACAAAGAAGCTTGTTAACAAGTGTAAAATCTGTCAACAGAACAAGATGCAAGCCCTTGCCTCAGCCGGCCTCCTTGATGCCCTACTCATACCACAACGGATATGGGAAGGCATCTCAATGGACTTTATTAAAAGATTACCCAAAAGGATTGAAGGAACACCATGGGATCTCAATGGACTTTATTAAGAATTCAAAATTGTTCACGGCACTGGACAATCCACAGAGGTACCGATGGTTGGAAGCATCAACCTGAATCAGAAGCCACTTGGGAACGGGTGGCAGTGATCATCAAGTGGTTCCTTGAATTTCTTCTTGAGGACAAGATGAGAACTTGGGAAAGTAGTAATGGTAAGACACCTCTTTCTGACCTGTAGGTGTCACAAGAAGAGGGACACACACAAATCAGGCACAGCTTTAGCATTCACATTAAGAGCGGGAAACAAGGCACCTGATGACATCTCATCTTCCCCTGGGATGGCAGTAATAGAGGAGGCAAAAGAGCGTCCATCCTCTCCATAAATTGATGCACATTAGAGGACAGTAGGCTTTTTCTCAGGCAAGTCCCTAGGAGAGCACCAGGAAGGCTCTCAAACCTGTCTCTATCTTTAGAACCTTTTTTTCCTCTGGCAAGTTCCAATCGGGTCTCCTACCATCATGTCATCTCCTGAATTGTGTACAATGTAAATCTTAACACCCATGTCTACTTGTTTGGAAAAATTTGAGGACTTGGGTTTGGAAAATATCATAGGTTTGCAATAGTTTATTTCAGAGTTTGGGTACAGAGTAGATTCACTCAGTAGAGCAGCCAACCAGGCCAGTAGTTGGCCTCTCCACTGGCATAACCAATATTTGATTCAAACCCCTTTGTCTTCACATCTTCCATCGCGCATACATCCTCTAAGGGATTGTAGCATTATCCAGTCTCATGAATTGTGTAGAATGTAAACTCTTTTGGAAAAATCAGTGAATTGGTTCTTTGGAAATCATTATAGGTTGGCCTTTGATTACCAAAAACTTGACTAAACAGTAGAATAGCTCTTTTTTGGGATTTTCTCAAACAAAAACCGAAAATATTCATGTCTTGTCACATCAATAGTTATAATCCTTTTCTGAATAGATCTGTATCAGGAATGCTAGGCAGTTATACCTAGATCGGGAGATTCAGTTAGGCAAATTTTGTGTTGAATTTTTTAAAGGAAGGAAGATCACCTGAGATCGGTGATCAACTGGATAATATTAAGAATTAAGTGTGAAACAAGTACAGCAGGGACCATCCTGATCCTCCCCACCGCCATGTACACCCATCTAAACCACAATGAAACTAGACCCTCCATATCATGAACTTCCTGTTCTTCCTCTCTCCTCAAAACTCCAGTCCAGAGCGAGCCCCAGAAGGCCTCCTTTGAAGAAGCATTCACCCATGAAATCTTCTGGTGACCCAGATCACCTTAGCAAACTGGCACTCAAAGAAGAGATGAAAGCAATCTTCTTCGCCCTCTGTAGACATGACACATTCTGCCGAAGTGTCTGGGAATAGTTTCTTCCGAAATTCTCCCATCATAAGTCTTCTTTGAAGACCAGTCACCCAAAATCCTGAACATTCAATGGCCCCTTCTTCTACATGATCTTATACGAATATTTTTATTATTATTTCAAAATCATTTCACAAAACAAATGCATAAAAATGTGTGGTTTTTGACTGAACATAGTTCTGGTAACATCTAAAAATGAGTTAAAGACCAATATACCGTGATACCTCTTACAATTAGGACTTTGGAGCATTCTAATATTGCAATTTCTTTCGGCTTATTAGGCTAGCATTGAAGGCATTCAGAGACCAGAAGAGACGGTACTTTCCCCACCTGGAAGAAGATGAGCCGGATAGTCGAGCAGCAGGAGCTGAATTTGCGATCCCAAAAAAACTTCGCTCGACACATGCAATGACGTTGAAAGAAAATCACATTGATCAAAGATCTTTGTTTGATATTCTTGCTGATTTCTCAAATGAGACCACCAGTGTGAGAATCTCCTCTTATAAGCGAATGGACTGGTTGAAAAGAGCGTCTTCTGAGGCTCTATTTGCCTATGAAGACCATTCGGTGAAGTATCCAACTGAGTCAGAGCAAGTATCTGTTGTCGAACTTCTGGTGCCTTCAGTATTTAGGGCAGTTTTGTCGCTTCATCCTGCCGGCTCTACTGGCCCAGATGCTGTGGCCTTCTTCTCTCCTGATGAGGTAATGTCTTTCATCGATTTAAGGCTTGATACTACCACAGAAAATATTGCCCTATAATATTGCAATTTTATCTTTCCATTGATTGCCTGATGAAAAAATGCGAAACCTTCACAAATCTCCCCTTTTTCTTTTGCGACACAGCTTCTCGATTATTCAGGTCATCTTTTGTAACTTACCGTTTCCATCCGAGCACTATGATCCAATTCTTATAGAATCTTGGAATTGATTTTTTTTTTTTTTTTAAAAGAGAAGAGAAGGGTCCTCTAAAATGAAGGCCCCCCCGATCTTGGAATTGATTATGGTCTGGAGAATTTGACTATCAAGGGGACATCGTTCCTCAGAGATACAGGAACAGAGAAATAAACAAAGTTAATTTAAAAGGAAAGAAAAATCTTGGCTAGACCGAATGCACTTAACCGCCAGATTGATTCAACGGCATTGATGGGAAATTCAAGAGTTTCCTGACGATTTTAAATGGCATGCTTAGGATTTTTAAAAACCTCTCAGTTTATGTATATAGATGACATCTCAAGGAATCAGACAATTCTCTATTTAGAAACTCAAGACTGATTAACTTGGTGTGCTTTAGATTTTTGAAACCTCTCAGTTTATGTATGGGGATGATCGCTCAAAGAATCAGACTACTCTCTCATTAGAAATCTTGGTTAGATCAAATGCAATTGACTGCCTGATCAATCCATACACATTGTTGGGAAATTCGAGAGTTTTCTGATTATTCGAAATGGTGTGCTTCGGATTCTTAAGGACTTCGGATTCATGTATATGAATGACCTCTCAAAGAATCAGACCATTTCTCTCTTTAGTCCATTTATATCTGTGTATCTTCACTTACGTACGGAGAAGTTTCTAGAAAAATCTGATGTAACAATATTCTCAATGATGGTTATTTTATTCACCCTTAAGCTTCCACAGTATAAAACAATGGATGATACCCCAAGAAAGAGGGCCTGAAATCATCTTGTTCTGTTTGATACCGGTTCTGTCTATCCACCCAATAGTCTGTTCATTCTCTCCCCCCACTAATCTTGTTTCCCATGAGAACTGCCATAAGTTATCGATCTTTTTCCTTAGGTGAAATGTCTGAGCTACATTTCCCCACAATATTTTAGATCCTACTTTTATTTTATCCAGTTCAAAAAGAATTACCGTTTTCGCCATTAATCATTTTGCTCTGTAATCAAACATTCCAGGGTGGCAATCACGTAAACTCAAGAGGAATATCTTCATTCCAAATCTACCGACAAATCACAGTACTTGACTAATCTTTGGTTTTTCTCAAATCCAGTTTTTCTCAAAGAGGTAATTACTAGATTCTGTTTCTGTTTCAGGAACACGCGGAGAAGACATTACAGTTTTTTCTTAACGTGGAACCTGACATAGCTCTTCCTCGCCTTTTGGTAGTTCTTTGATCACACATTCTAAGCACCATTTATTGTAAAATACAAGTTATCGTCTCATTTTGTGATGGGTTCAATTTTTTTTTTTCAGCGTTGGATATCCAGCTATCAGACGTTATTTTCAGAAGCCTGCAGGTGAATTTCTGCATAGAAAGTTTTTGGCATTTAGGGTTTTACCCAGTCATTTGACATTTAGGATATTTGAATTGCTGCCATTATGAATCATGCATCTGTTCTATTCACGAGCACTTCAAAAAAAGCAGAATAACATCTTGACGATTTAACCGAATTAATCTCTTGCAGAAAATGCAGAAAACTCCTGGTCAACGACAGAAGCTTGAATTTGCTCCTGCCGCCAGTTCTTCGCCCACACCAGCAACTGGCCAGTGTTCAATCAGAGAAAGAGAGAAGATCCGAAAGAGCGCCTGCCTACCACGCGTGTTGCTATACCAGCGACGTCTCTGCTCAGATCTAAGCTCAATCGTCCGAGGTCGATAGGTTGGTTATTTACGTGTATAGTAAGGCAGGGCGTGTTGTGAATTATTTCATCTCGCGGAGATATTCCTGCTTTCTCCTGTACTTAGTTTATTAAATTTTGAGGAAAACATTTTTCATCAATTTTTCAGGAGAGAGAGATGGTTCGCTCTCTCCCAGGTCCAGCGCAACATTACCTTCGATTGTTTATCTTTTTACTACAAGACGAGAGAGAGAGAGAGAGAGGGCCTCCATGCCGACCAGTCGACCGCAGAGTTTTGGGTTCCTATCCTATCTTAAATAGGTGGGGTGTAGAGAGAGTAAGAGTGGAAGAGAGAGAGAGAGAATCATCTAGGTCAGAGACACTGTAGAGGGAGGCTGCTTACGTTACTCGTCTGCGTTCTCTACAAAATGGTTAATGGGACGTCTGTTGTCACCTGAGCTGCGTCAATCGAAGATAACCCGGCTATGATGAGACTCAGCCTTTCTAGAGAGAGAAAGAGGTTACTTTAAATGGGTAGAATGGATGGGTACAAGCCCGCAAAGATACAGTCGGGTGACTTGTGGGAGGGGAGAAAGAAAGGACTGCGCCCACGCACACCCACTGAAACGAAGCAAGGAGATTCTGCCACTCGAGCGTCAAATCCCTGTTTTTAAAGCCCCTTAAAAGATGGAGAGATGAGGCAGCTGCTGCAGGCCCTTGCAGTCCGCCATTAAATACCTCACGTAAGGTTGGACTCTCTCACGTCACCCGGTGTTTTCTCTTTCAAAGACCGGTCAAACAAGCAACATCACCCCCCGGGAAGAAATCTTTCGGCCTGGGCTGGCAGAAGAGAGCCCGAGGAACTGACCCACTTCCCGATATTATCTCTCCCGTTATCCCCTTTGGTTCTCTCTATACCTTTCTCTCTCTAAATCAGTAGCAATAGACATAATGTCACTGTACCGGTGCCAACTAAAAACGAGGACCCCCGAAGGAGGGTTGCTCGATTACGCTACCAGAGCCCCCACCAGGACACGAGCGGCATGCCCCTCCCTCTCTATCTCTGAAATCGTATTTAGTAGTACTGCAGCGGCACCCTTTCCTGTTTTCTAGAATTCTGTGCCGCATCCCCTACAGTCGATCTCCACCCTGGTCGCAGATCGCCTTCCATCATGAAAGCTCAAGCGGCGTGATCCCGGATTTTGCAAGACCCAAAACAATGATGGATTGGAAGAAAAAACCCGGCGGGCGCAAATAAAATGGCTCCCAGTTGCAACAGGAAACTGGTTTCCTCTGCTAGACTAGAATCAGGATGACAATTCGACAGAGCGATGGGTTTCAGAAACAAGTTTCAGAAGAAAAGGAGACCAAATTTTTTCATTGGTGGACGATGACCTTCTTAAACTCTTTACGAATTCCGAAATATTTCTGAAAAGTTCAGAGCAACGAATTACCAAGAGAAGAAGAGATCTTCCCTTCTTCCCATTCTTTTCATTTCTCTTCCAGGTTTTTCCTTTACACGGCGGCTTCAAAGCCAGTGAGAAAGACCTAGTTCGCCACTAATTCATGACGCTAATTACTATTTAATCCCCGCGAACCGCCGCCCATTACAGAAATTAATCTCAAGTTGCACCCACTCCGAGAAAATCAAAGAAGGGAACTTTCGTTCCTTCGTTCCTCTCGTCGTGATCTCTTGAACCCGCCGCCGGACAGAGCTTGCGACGAATATCTGCAGAGAAGCCGCCGCCGCTGAGATCCGCCTGCCCTATTCCCCATCATTACAGGTGTTCCGCGATAAAACCCATTTCTCCCATCTTGAATCAAGAAAAGAAAAAAAATTAGAAATATAATATAGTCTTAATGATTTTCCAACATCAGACCGCTGCGCCATGAAAATAGCAGTGATATTCAGGTGAAAAAACAGGAACAAACCCGCAAGAGATTCGAATGGCGATAAGGGCTGATACTGAGCGCGAAATCCATGAAAGTACCCATGAAGAACAGGCCGGCTAGAGGGGGAGTTCAAGGAGAGATCGGTAGTCCCAGTGGACAATGCAGATTCGTCTCTAGTGCTTGTGGTGGTGGAATCGCCGCTGCATGCATTGTTAGTAGCGGCGATCTCCGCTGGAAAACACGCCTTTCTACGCCTGTAAGCGCTAGACTGCTCCCTATGCTTCCTGGCCATGATAACGTGCCAATGATTCTTCACTGCGTTGTCCGTTCTTCCCGGAAAGAGCCTTGCTATCAACGCCCATTTGTTTCCATACATACGGTGGGCTGCCAGAAGCCTGTCTTCCTCTTCTTCACTAAATGCCCTCCTGTTGATCCTCGGATCCAGCTGGTTGAACCACCGTAACCTGCAACTCTTACCTGCCATGGATAAAAGATAGTGAAAAAAAGTTGTAGGCAAATAAAATGAATGCCGTGAGGATCATTTTTCTTGAAATACCCGATCTTCCTTCTAGCTTCTCGGCGATCAAATTCCAATTTTGAGGACCGTAACGGGCGACGAGCTCTCTAAGCTTAGCGTCCTCGGCGGGTCTCCAATGGCCTCTAGCGCAGAGTTTGGTCTGGGATTCGTTATCCTTGGATTCTACGAAACTTTCGCTCTCTTCGTCTTCGTGAAATCCCCATCCTTGACGAACATGCGATGCTTGATGGTCTCGCATTTCATCCATGGAGAGAGACATCGCCATGGCCCCGCATTTCATCTCTCCGGAAACGTCAGGCAAGGAGAAAAAACCCATCTGTTGAAGGACTGCGAAAAAAGAGAGAGAGTGCGTTTATTGGGGAGAAACCGCAACGAAAACGATTCTGGAGCCTGCACCCGGAAGAGGAAAAAAGCCTTTTTTTTGTCTGATGGGGGATCGAGAAACGGGTGGGAAACTGAAAACCTGTTATCGGACGATATGCTGAAAGAGGGAGGTGGGGAACCGTCAAACCTAGAGAGAGAACGGGGGAAGACAGATCACGACCCCGGGAAAACAGCGGCAGACGGGAGGAGGAGGAGAGAGAGAGGATTTGGGAGAGACGAAAAACAACTGCTTTGAATGAGGAAATAACCGCTCGCAGGCAGCGTTGAGAAAGATACAGAGATAGGGTGGAAAAGATACCAGATGGTCGAATGGTTCTCTCTCCTTCCTCTCTCTCCAGAGAACACGGTCTAAGTTTTGCTTACTTTGATACTGATGGCCGAGCCTCCCGTCGGTAGAAGGAAAGTATCGGTTTCTGCAGCATGCAATAGTGTTGACAGCGCCCCCTCGTGCGCGTGGTGGTGGTGGTGGTGGTGGTGGGCGAGAGAGAAAATGATAGAGAGAGAGAGAGATGAGTGCGAAGAGGTGGGAGAGGGGGTGTAGTCCTCTTATACCAGTGCATCTACTGTCTGTCTCGACCTTGACAAAAACACAAGAACCGAGCTTGTCCTCTAGCTAGTCCTTGGACTCCACTTTCTCTCTCTAAAATCTATCGTATACTATCAAGTACAGTTCCCCGCCCAATCTATTTCCCATTTTCTTTCCAAATTAATTAAATATGACGCTGCAACAGTTTCCTTCATGGTAGCTTTCCATCGGCAAGCTCGAGAGGGCAGCCAGTCTCCTCTACCCTCTGACAGACCTCGGCAATTTTCTCCACCTTTGAATCCGCTGCAATTTAGGGTTAGGATCCCCACAAAGAGCGCCAGGAAAAACCTGATTATCCTCTGCTTCAATAATACCTCCTACTGTTCATACGCTGGGTCACCTTTTGACTCCTGCATCTTCGAGTCTCGATCTCTCTCTCTTTCTCTCTCTTTAAATTACAGTGTCCTAACTAGCTCCTGCCTCTACATCAAGCGGCGGGTCAATGTTTTAATAATGAGCGAGACATCAGTATCACCGGCGACGTGCCATCAGATTCCAGCGCTTCCTCTCCCACGTTTTCTGCTGATGTTTCCGTTGAAAAGTCGCCGCCTCTCTTGGACTTTCTCTCTAGCCGCGTTAGGAATCCGATGCTCCCTCTTTCTCTCTCTAGGAGGATGAATTAATGTGCCGGAGGCGTACTGTAGAAGACGGGGAAATGGACGAGGACCTGATAACGGACGCTGAAAGATAGATTAAAAGGAGAAAAAAAGGTATGGAGAGAGAGATAGTCTGTTAGGGCGCCGATTTTCGTTGAAATTTGACGGGACACGACGAATGATGGGACGTGTCCCCGAGCTCTCAGCCGTCCGTGCGCTGACCGTCTCATCTGCCCGACCTGCGCCAGGTGAATATGAAGCTGAAGCTCCTCCTGACCATTCTTCCCCGGCGCCGGAGACGATAACGACAAAATAACATTCCGGCGAGTTCCCGGCGACTCGCCGGCGATGTCGGTAATGATATATTAAACAAAAAGGTAATAAGGACAGCAGCTTTCTCTTCTTTCTCCGCCATCTCTCTCTCTTCCCTGCTTCCTTCCCGGTGGCGGTGGGCCTTCTCGCCTCCGTAACGGTCGTTGTTCTCCTGAAAAGGACGGCAAATGCCGCCGCCACACGTGCATCGCAGGAGACAATTCTCTCTCTTATTTCTCTCTCTAGCCACGGTGGGTATGGACAGCAATGGAGAACAAAATCGCCTGAGGATTCGTGGGGCAGCTAGCTTAAACTTTGCTTTTGAATTTAGTGCCCAACAGCGACTGTCAAGTGAATCGCTTCTCGGCTTGACGGACTAGTAACGGACGCGAGAGCGACAGCCTTTCCTCCTCCATCCGTCTCTGATCCTCGCGAGATCGATGGGACCCATACTAGGGTTTCTCATCGACGGCCCGTGATCTCAAAACCTCGTTTTTTTGCTGCGCCGGGAGACCTTCACTGTATCAGATTGACTGGACATCTGGGGAGACTGTCATGTCCAATCCATTGAGAAGAACTGCCCACCTTTTTCATTCGAGGATAGCGTTCATAGTTAAAGAAAAAAAAAGTAGGATCTCTCTCTCTAGACAGTTACCACGTCCCGATCTTGATTTTATTTAGTATCTCTAATTATAAAACGGCCTAGAAACAGTAACTATTCTTGAATTGACGACGCCATTGACGATGAGGAGCGCGTGCATAGGTAGAGTAGAAGACGAACAAGGAGACTATTCCGAGGACGCTGGTCCCATTCCTGAATGGACATTGCTTGTAAACACTCAGAGCGTCCATAGCCGATGTGTACAAAGATCGAAGCTTTTCCAACAACGTTGGTCCCCATCGCTGTGCTCCTTTTCCGTGAGAAGATAGAGAATCTCTCTCTCTCTCCCTCTCCCTCTCATGTTCGCAGACTGAGAAGTCTCCCATCACCCCATCACGATCGACTCGTCGTCCCAGAGCATTGATCTAAGAGATCGGAGAGAAGATAGATCTCTACCCAGAACAGAGTTCACGAGACTGTAACTCTAGATAAACGATCTGCGAGGCGAACTGCCGGCCAAATGTCTCGCGACAATTGCGATCTTCACTTCTACCGAGCACCATGTTTCCTCGACCTGCAAACCCCCTTTAATTTTCTCTGCCGACGCCTCCAATCCTCGAGCTGGTCCCCCAATACCGCCGCCGTTCGGAAATGCCGCTGCAAGTAATAGTTAATACTCTCCTGTCCAATCTCGCAGAACCCACTTGCATCACAGGCCGGCAGTCAAAACTGGATCTTTGATCTGTTCTTCGGCTGACGGAGAGGACATACAGAAGAGAAGAGTTTGGATTATTCCAGATTTGGTAAGACAGTTGTATTGTCACTCTGATGATATCGGTCAATGCGCTATGACCGCACGTAATTCTTCAATATACACCGGGTAATGATAGACTAATTAAAGATTATGTTCGGTCAGGAAATTGATCTAGACAAGAGAGGCCAAGAACCCCCGTAATTTACAATATTAATCAAGATTTACTTTGCCATAAATAGACAAACTAAAGGGGTTGATTTATTTATAAAAAAATATATGTTTTGAGGATGATTCATGATCATACATCATACCTGTTCTATACCATGGTAGCTTTTATTTGAATTTGATTGTAAATTGATGACATCTGGCGAAAGATGAATCCGGGGAAAGGCAGAATTGACCCATCACTCGCCACACACGTTTCGTGTGAAGGATGACTGAGATTTCCGCGGTTCTTGGGAGATCATCATCCAAGGTAAATAAATGAATTTGCTCCACGTAAAGGTAGAATGAATGGTCTGGCGTCCTAAAGAAAATGTCCTGAGAGAATCTACTCGCTCCAGGTAAAGGAGGGGACTGGATTTATCAAACTTCTAGTCGAACCACGTAAATGGAACTCCCATTTTTCACGCTTCTGTGAGAGCAGGATGATAGTTTTGTCTGTCCGTCATATTTTGTTAAGAGACGGGAGAAGAAGAGATCTTGAAGATGAGCTCCGGGGATATATAATCAAATTGAATGGTCTTATTAAAGTACAAGATTTTAGAGAGTTGCTGCATGGTGCGAAGAGTAAGAAGAAAAACTTGGATGATACTCTTGGGTAATAGTTGGACGATCGTCGGATGTTAATGGGGACCTTTGACCCCCATTATCTAGTGGAGAGGATGGAAGGTAAAGAGGTCACGATATGAAGAGAGATCTGCATGTACCGAGGTGGAAGAGACGGATATTCAGAGGAATATCCTTTTGAAACTTCTTGGGGCAATCATGGGATTTCCCCATCCGATGAATGTTGAAATTCATGTGCTTAGGTGGGCTGAGCAAGGGGACGAACATAGTCGGGTTTTCGAAAGACGACAGTACTGGAGTTGGTCTAGGATATGATAGATGTTCGTTGCCAATGAGAGAAGTCGCATCGTGGATTCGCTTGTGGACTTGATTTGCTTGGGTTTCAAGGGGATAACAAAGTGGAGTGGAGTGGAGTGGAGTGGAGTGGAGTGGAATTGGTCAATGAGAAACACGACAAGTGACGAAATACACTTCATAAATGCAATTGCTTGATTTTAATTCTTAATTCATATCATTATCATGTATATTGTCATGAAATTCGTGTATTTTTTAGTATATTACCTATGTGACCACTTCATGATATTTTATGGTTAATTTTTAAATTATGTGTGTTTAACTTTGTTTAACCTTTCCAAAGCTTAAACATCTCGTAACCTCATTGCATTATTGTGATTTCATGATTGTCAAAGTTAGGTAAATTAAAGCATTAAAATAAAATTATTTTTGACTTCGTTGATTTTTTAAAATTAAATTGAGTTAAATAAACAAATTTTCTCCTTGTTTTTTCATTTTTCAGTTTGAAAATTCATGGTAAGTTAGAAAATTAATGTTTTGATCTAATAATGCAAATTCAATTAAAAAAAGGCATATATTTTAAATTTTGTGATTTTTCTAAGTTTCTATAAATTTTGGCGAATTCATTTGATTTTTTTCAGATTTATGAAAGGCTTCAAAGGGCAAATATAGGACCTTATAAGTGTGGCTAATGTGGAATAGTTTGATGGCGCAGCACATGTAGGTGGTGACACTTGGTAGCAGCAAAGGGTGTCTCAAGACATCCAAGTTATGCATGTGTGACACCATTAGGGTAGTATTGATTTGAATAAATTACTATACATAAGGGCATATTGATGAGCAAACTTTTAAGGGCATAAGATTTTAAGCTATCTCCATGTGAGACTATTTTTCTGAATGGACGCATGGAGAAATGGAAAGGTGGAGATTTGGGATTTATTATGGGACATTGATATTCACTAACAATCATGCATGGATTGTGGCATAGTCCAAGTTGCTAGGAAGAAGATGTGAGCAATGAAGAACCCCCAATTTTCATCATGGAAATAAGATTGATGCAGGACGCGGTGGTGAAAACCCTCGTGCCTGATCAATGGGACTGAGGTTGACCGGAGGTAGCCGGTCAAACCTAACCTATGGGTAGGTGAATCCTAGACTCTAAATACGACCTCTAACCTAAACCTAAGTGCAGGCAGGCGTGCCGATCAGCGGAGTCGACTCCGAGTGACCCGAGGAAACTCGCGATGATGGATAGAGTGAGATCCTCTCGATCCACGTCCGGAGGCATGGAAGTCGCTCGTCGGGGAGTAGCTAGGAGGCTGCAGCGCACGCTTGGTACCGGACCTGACGTACGCGTCAAAAGCCTCAAACCTATAATCGTACTATCCTACCTACGTCGTCCGACGGCGGTGGAGACGAGTAAAGGAAACGCTTCGAAAAGTAATTAACTTGAAAGAGGGGTTGAAGCTAACCTGCGGGGCGGAGTGCCCGGTGGGTCGTGGCGTAGTGGAGAGTCATCGAACACGGTACGGACAGAGGGCGAAAGTGATCCGGGACAACAATATACGGGAGACGAGTGCCGGTCTCGGGAGGGGCGAGTAGATAGCGCTTCACGGGTTCGATGGGAGGTGGAAGCGAGTAAGTCCATGCGCCCCAAGCAGCGGGCCAATCGCTGGCGAGGGCTCGAAGATGTCTGTGGAGCGCGGGCTTGGTCGGTCGTGGTGAGGGAGACCGTTCGTACCGGTACAGTTCGCGAGGCGACACCGATGAGGAACGAGACGCGCGCTAATAGAGTTCGAGGAGGGGCGCGGTTTGGGCCCAAGGCGGGTGTGAACGGGCTGGATACGCAGACAACGGGGTCCGAGTGAGGGCGCAACTCTGATTGACGCGATCGCCGTAGGATGTTGCTGACCACAGGTAGGTGGCGTTGATCGGGCACCCTGCAGAGGATGAAAATGAGCCCCGTGGGGAGGCAGTGACCGGCGCAAGGATCGCGAGCAAGAGGGGGGAGGAAAACGGAGCTCGTCTGGGGCAGGGACTGATGTCGCTCAGCAGAGCGCGGGGAGGTGGGTGATCGGTCGACGGAGGGGAGCGACCGTGCATGCGATGGAATCCCGCGGAATGCTGAGTTCCGCGAAAAGATCACGTTCTGCGGAGGGGGATTTTGGCGAGGTGCTGATTCGCGGCGCGGACGGGTAGCACCCCAGGAAATTGAACGAGGGATAGGAATTTTCGGTAGGGAGTGCAATTGAGTGTGACCGAGGGAATGAGGAGGGATATGGCGGCGATAATGGGAGTGTGGAATGGCGGGGGCAATGGCAAATGATAGAGAGGATGACGGGAATAATTTCGGCGGGATGGTGAGGTTTGCAAGTCGTCCAGAATCAGGAGAGAATGGAGACTGGGACGGGTGATGGGTGCAGGCGACGCGAAGTGATGATTTTCACGGGAGAGGAAATGGAACGAAAGGGACGAGCGAACAGCGTCGCGGGCGAGTTGGGTAGGAGCAGCAGCTGGGAGATGGCAGTACGGGCTGGAAATGGGCTGCGCGATGGGGGGGGGTGAAGGAGCTGAGGAATCAGGCAGCTGGAGATGTTGAGAAGGAGGGAGGAAAAGAGGAACCCCAGCTGAATTGTAAGGTAGCCTCGCGGGAATGAATTTGCGCAGGTGGCGACCTCGTGATTTCGTAAAGAAATTGTGGGTTGAATTCGCAGAGTGAATTCTGCGGGTTCGAAGGGGTGGCTGAATTCGGGATAGGAGTTCAGCGGGGTGGAGGCGAGTTCGGGAGGGGGAAGGGAAGAGGGAATTGCAGGAGACAGGAGAGCTGCGGGTCGTGGGAGGAAATTAGGGGGGAAAGGGCGCTATTGCGGGGAATCCGGAGGTGGAGTGGTGGTTGTCGAGAAATTCGGAAGTGGGGCAGGCGGGGAGATGGGGCGCCGGCGGAAACTGGAGTAGGGGAAAGGGCGGTCAGCGCACGGGAAGGAAGTTGAAGGGGTGGAGTCGGGAAGTGGAATGCGGGGAGGAGGAGGGGATTTTGACCGGAGATGGAGGTTGTGGAGAAAGTGGAGAGAGACGTTTGACGGGCGGGATGACTGGAATTGAGAGTGGAGAGGGGAGGTCGGTCGGTGATCGTGAGGAAATTTGGGAAGAGGAAGGGAGGCGTTCGTGGAGAGGAAATGGGTGGATGGCGCGGCAGTTGCGGGGAGGATTGCCGAAGGGGGAGTGAGGGATCGGAAATGGCTGCGGTGGTGGAAAATCGTGGAGGGGGCTCGACAGCGGACGGAGGAGGATGGTGGGGGGAAAGCGGGAGATCACGCCGGAGAGGGAGATGGTGGTGATGGGGATGGAGATGCAGGGTGGGGGAAGGGGAAATCAGGAAATTCTGCATGGGGAGTTGCAGCAGGGGAGGGCGAACGGGAAGAAGTGCGATAGGGGGGGAAGCGGGAAGATGGCCAGAAATGGGGAGCGGATCGTGGAGGGGAAGATGGAGATGATGGCGGTGCGGCGGTCCGGGGGCAGCGGCGGCGGCACAGAGGCGTGCGGCGGCGGCGATGGCGGCGGCGGTTGGACTCCTTCCCCGGCCTTCCTTGAGCAGCCACTTGAGAGGGATATCACTCCTTTCTTTCTTCAAATGGTGGCTAGGGTTTGTGGGGGGGTCCCTTCCCCTCTTATAGAGCCCATAATGGGCCGAGAGGGGAAAGGGCCCACTTGAGGCCCACAACCCAACACCTAAAAATACTCATAGAAAAAATAAAGGTCCACAAAGAGAAATGGCCTCACGAATGGGATCCCGAAAAGGGAAGAACCCACCCGAAAGCCTAAAAAGGAGAGGAAAATAAACGAAGACCCACTTAAACACGTGCGGGTCAAAAGTTCTTAATAAAGAAATAAAGATAAGCGAATAGATGTGCGCGCGCAAACGAGCTCCTCCGGCGCCGTGATATCGTGTCTTGGTGGCGACGAGGGTCGTACGCCACCAAAGATGTTATGTTATTCATCCTTCTCGCTCTTTTCTGGTCGACAAGCTTTCTAAGTTCTCTATCAAAACATCAATTGCAGTGAAAGATGTTCAATCAAACCATTCAACAAAGTTAAAGCACCAAGGATAAATGATCTCATCGTCTATTCTAGATTATCCTATCATCTACTATATAATAAAATTCATACTTATAGGGATCATTTGAAGGAGTTCTTCAAACCGTTCAAGCGTCCAACCTCTAGCGGTATCCCCACAGTCTCCGGACGATCGAATCTCCTCTTGAACATTTGTCACCGTGAAAAGGAAGAGAAGAGAGGGGAGAATTTCCATTAGGCTTGCTGATAACATGCTAATTAGACACAATAATACATGATTATTTATGCATATTAAGACATAAAAGATTTCATTCCTATGCATGTTATCATATTTGCGAGTATTTATCTATCATTCTATGAAAAAATTATTATAATCTCAAAATACATAAATTTAGGGTTAATAATGATGAATTAAAGATAAATAATTTTATAACCCATCTTACTTGAGATTATAAGTAGTTTCTAAAGTTAAATAACGAGAGAAATCATTTTATATATATTAATTTTATTTACTAAGTTTTAAAACCTCAAAGAAATAAATATATTTTTTAAATAGAAATTAAAACTCTTATTATTTATTAAATTTGTTTTAGAATGATAGATAATTTAATTTCTGATCAAATGAAACAAATTTGAATCAATTTGGAGTTATATTTTAAAATTTATGGATTTTCTCATTTTTAAGGAATTTTCCATATTTTTCTGAATTTTTCTAAATTTTTAATGAATTTTACAGGATTTTTCATAATTAAAAATCAAATTTTCTAATTAAAAATCAATTTTTTGGATATTTATAAGTGCACAGGTGACGTGGTGCAATCTGGAGCGTCTGATCGTGTCGCGATCAACAGTCATAGCGGGAGGTGACGTGGCAGCATTGATGAAACAAATGTGTGTGTTCGTTGAATACACACGATGTCGTGTCTAAACAAAGTCCAAACTTACCAATTTAAAGATTAATTAACGAATTGAAGGGTATAATGGTAAATAAGGGTCGAATCCACAGAGAACTAGGGAAATTTAAGAGATATCTTTGAAATTCGATCAAATCAGATGACGAATTGAGTTTATAAATTAAGCAATTTATAATATTAACAAAGATAACTAAATTGTGAATCCACGAAATCAAAAATCGAGTGATTTGCATTATAATTCGCAAAATAATCGAAGTTTGAAAATGAGAGAAAAATTCGATCGTGAAATTAATTTAAAACCAAAATTAAACTGAAATTAAACTTAATCTACGATTCAAAACTTAAATCTAATGCTAAATGACGAAAGATTAAGATGAAAAACACGCAATATAACCCAAAATCGTGCTCGAAATGATCCAATTAATCGCCAAATTCATGGCTTTTCATTCCGCGATTTCGAAGACAAAGATGGCATTCAAGATGTAATTTCTCCTTACTCCCTCGATCAATTTCTGATTTCAAGCACTCCTCAGACGCGAAACGTGTCAAGAAGGTAAAGAAATCAAAAAGACTCTCGATTGTGGTGTCTAGACAGTTCAATGTCACTCGAAAATCCAAGGGTGTTCTATTTATAAAAATTTTGGGCGTAACTGTCAGATCTAACGGTCCATCGCGATCAACGATTGAGATGACGCGCCGTTTGGTGAATCGGTGCGATTAAGTTGCGTCTGTCCGATCGACGATAGAGCATCAAGATGTGTCCACGTCGCATGTGTGAAGAGGTGCGTCGATTCATCGCATCTGCTGGATCTTCATCTGGACGGCCGCGATCAATCGGAAGGTCCACCGATCGCGATTAATCGTGACCGTTATAACTCCCTTGATGGACGGTTACGATTAATCTCCATTTAATCGAATCGACGACTCGCGAGATGTCGCCACGTACCCCTTGAGTAAGTTACATCCGACGCGAGTGATTAAATCACGTGATCGGATGTCTCTTGCGTTGCCATGTCACCGGAAATAAAATAGAAAGAGTGACAGTCCCACACTGAATAAATAAAAGAGTTTTATCAGGTTTATTAGCTCCACAGACTTAAGCGGTTAGCTTAAATCCTTAAATGGATACTCCTAACCCATTTATATATCTCACGCACACATGTCACGCACACACGTGTGTCACACACACACTTCACACACACACGCGCACACACGTGTGTCCACGTGTCACACAAACACACAATCGCGCGCCCCCACGTGGCTTCGCTCTGTCACGTCAGCTCGCAGTGATATATAACCCTTTTTATCATTTTTAATTAATTTAAAACCGAAAATATAGTTAAATAAATTCAGAAAAATTCTAGAAAATTCCTAATTTTTTTTAAAAATCATAACTTTTAAAATAAAACTCCAAATTAATTCAAATTTGTTTTTTTGGATCATAAATTGAATAATCTATCATTATAAAAAGTCAAAAATATTAAAATAACAAGAGAATGAATTTTAATTAAATAAATACATTAATGTATCTTCTAAAATAACTTTAGAAAAATACATGAATATAAATAAAGATATTTTCTCTCATACTTTAATCATGTAAACATACTCATGATCTAAAATATAATTAGGATTAAAATCATATTGTTTCTATTATGTATAATAATCCATAAATTGATGTATTTTTATATCATAACATGAAATTATGTAAAATGATAGAAATATACTTAAAATATGATAATATGCATACAATTGGAACAATCAATGCCTTTATTTGCATAAATAATTATATAAATTCATGTATAAAATGTATGTTATCAAGAATGCGGAGCATCTAATCGCTCGAAGAATCGTGACTGTTGATGGTCACTTAAGGCGGGGTATGTGGCGCATCATGATTCATCGGCGAATCGTTTTCTAAACGATTTAATCTCAGACGTTGATCAAAGGAGTTATAATGGTTGATATTAAAACTGATGGAAACGCATCTGA
Organism: Lemna minuta; assembly: GCA_024174645.1. NCBI lineage: Eukaryota > Viridiplantae > Streptophyta > Magnoliopsida > Alismatales > Araceae > Lemna > Lemna minuta. The sequence goes on along the minus strand of CM044104.1, from coordinate 7,676,793 downwards.
AACGTCCGATCTCAATCCAACTACGACATTGTCGATCAAGCCTACCTTTGCTGACCGTCCGTGCTGCCTACGAATGATCTTCCTTATGACAACCGACCGGGCTTGCGCCTTGTAGGTTAGGCACACATCCCCTTCCTTTTTACTTTGGAGTTATTTTACTTCTTTAAGTACTTCCCGCACTTGTCTCCACCTCCTTCGGGACATAGACTAGGCTAGATAGTAGGGCGATACGCGTGGATTGAGATCGTAGTCCAACCTGTCTCATTGGTTGTCGAGCTTCCCTCGACGTCTTGACACCCAATGTTCACGTGGAAGTGATCCTAGAGGTTTCCCGGACTAACTCTACTCGGCACACCCTTGGAGTTTCGGCGAAGACGTGCGAGAAGGCAGCCTGATTCGGATTCATTGAGTGAGCATCTATATAATAGTAGACTGTACTAGGACTTCCATCCTAGATCCCCTTTAGTCCCCTCGTTCGGTCAAGCTTACCTCTCTGTCCGGCATCACCACAACTCACACTTTATGCAACACTCGTAATGTTTGTCATTGATGGAACGATTTAATGCGGTCGTTGAAACACATGATCGTCGGTCAAACAAAACTTATAATTATGAGTTCACGATGATAAAAAATCAGTAATCAAGTACAGCGAAGAGATCAGGTTGAACCTTAGAGAGCACGGTTGACTTTTATCGAATAATTGACTTGGTCAAACTTGAGTCTAATAAGGGTTTTTAAGAAATGAAAGTGATATTTTATTAATGGGAAATAATATGAATATGTGAGAGAAGACATTTTAAGAATTTTAAAAAATATTTGACGAAGAAAAGTCAAAAGTCAAGGTCAAAGCATTGACTTTGCTTAGATGTTGACTTTCTATAAAATCTGAGAGGAAAAAAATGAGAAAATATTACGAAAATTATATTTTTAGAAACTAGAGAGACAATGGAGAATTTTGATATATAATTCGTGATTTTTAGACAAGAATTTGATTTAATATGATTTTTCCAAAATTAGTCAATAGAAAATTCCTGAAATTAGGATCTCGATCAAAATCATCAAATTGACTAACCAAATGATATACAAATCAAGCAATTCAATTTGAATAGAAATATTATGATCAGGGGATTCGAGAAAAACCAAAATTATCAAATTTCACCTTGTATATTAGGAGTAATTGCCCTCAAAAGTAAACACCCAAATTAAGATTGATTATGAATAACAGTTAGTCAAACGTCAAATTGAAGGGTCAAATTGAATTGGTAGATGAAATTTTACGAATCAGATATCCACCGAAAGCCGATTGGACAAGGAATCTAATGAAACTAAAATCGAATGATTTGGACTTCTAAAATCAACAAAAATCCACAATCAAATTTGGGAAAAATGATAAAATTTCCAATTCTTAAACGCTAGTTACCTATCTAAATCTAATCTAAACTACCTAAATTTCAAGGATTACAAAGGAATCACACTACTAACCTGATTGACACTAAGATTGAGCTTTAAATTTCTTTGATTGCTGTGTATTTCTCCAGTTTCTTCTTCAAAGTGCATTCCGCGTTCAAGAAGCGAATTCCAAACATTTTCTTGCAAAGATTCGTGATGAACTGGCCTCAATCTAATCTTAATTGAGTCTAGAATGCAGGAGAATCATGAAGAACTTAAGATTTTGTTCCAAAAATGCTTAATTTCTTCATGTTTCAATCAAAAGTTACATTTTAAGAAGTTGGAACATCGATTTGATAGAAAAATCATCGCGATAAATCTGGACTGTCTGATTCGTTGAAGAACGATTGGACGCTCTCGATGCGTCCATGTTGCTTGCGATTAGTGGGACATGTTCCCATGACGCGGGCCCACCTCCTCCTTAAGATTCGCCATCTGATCTTCATCGGAGTATCCATATGAAGCCACGTGTCCCTCCACAATTCTTCGAGTGCTATGAGTGATTGCAACCATCAGATTTCATTAATGAGATCGACAATTGCGCATCATTCACGTGCGTCTGATCATGATCAGGTGGACCGAAAGACCACGTGATCTACACGCGTTGATTAGCGCGATTAAATCCGACGCACCACACGCTGCCACGTCACTTGCGCGCCACACGTGGCCCTTGATGGGTCCGTATCGATCACCTCTTGTGGTGCCGCCATGTGTCCCGGTCGTGCCACGTCAGCTTGCGCAGGTCCAACGCATGAAAACCCCTCTTCACGATTTTTTAACTTTTTAAATTCCGGAAAATACCTGAAAAATCAAAAATAAAATCCAGAAAAATTCTATAATTTTAAAAAAATTCATAACTTTCATTACTAAAACTGCTTTTTGCCTCAAATTTTATCTATTGGATCACAAATTAAGTCTTCTTTAATCCATGCCCTTGAAATATACATTTTAAGAAGAGAAATTGATGAATTCAGAATAATATTAAGTGAACCCCATCATTCACTCATTTTCTTTGATTCCTTCATCATTTTTTTCTTCTACTTTCTTCTTTTACTCATATTCACTAAATTCAAAATAAGGAAAATGGTTAATTTTCAATTGTTTGTTCTTGCAAAAGATCAAACATTAATAAAACACATAATTAACCCTAAATAATGCAAAAATATGAACTTTAGTAAAATGTCATACCAATGGAGAAAATTCATCAAACTAAGATAATATGCATCATAATTACATAAGATACACATAAATATTAGTCAAATATGATAAGAAGTCAAGTTAAATATGCATGTCATTAGTCATCACAAAACCTATCAACAGATGACAAATGTGCATAGTCACACTATTAAGTCCTCCAAGTTGGGGGGGTGTGATAACATGCAATCTTAGCATGCAATTACATGATTATTAATGCAAATTAAGATATAAAACATTCCATTTTTATTCATGTTATCATACTTTGAGTGCATATCTATCATTTCATGCAAATTTAAGTTATAATCTCATAATGCACTATTTTAGGGATAATTAAGCAATTTTAAGAATATATTTTTTTAGTAGATTATTCCCATCTATATTTGAGATTATAATTGTGTTTTAATGCTAAATAGTGAGAGAAAAAAAACTTTATTAGACTCATTTATTTTTCTAAGTTTTAAATTTTAAGAGAAATCAATGTATTCTTTAAATAAGAATTTATTCTTGTGTTATTTAAATATTTTGAAAAATGATAAGTAATTTAATTTCTTATCCAATGAAATAAATTTGGATTAATTTGGAGTTGTATTTTGAAAGTTATGAATTTTCTAATTTTTAGGGATTTTTTTCAGATTTTTTATGAATTTTTCTGAATTTAAAATTGATTTATTTAATTTAAAATCAATTTTATAAATCGCGTAGGTGACGTGGCAAAATCTGGAGCGTTCGATCAAATTGCGATCGTCGATCCAAGCAAGGGGTAACGTGGCAGCACGTGGAGCGTCCGATCACGCGATTAAATCATGATCGTCAATCGTAACTTAAAGGCGGGGACCGTCCATCACAAGAGTTATAACAGCTGAGATTAAACCGACGAAAATACATCCGGAGCATTAGATCAAGATTGGACGGATGACGTTTCATGTGTTGCTTCTTCACGCATGACATGGCGAAATCTTGGCGGTCCATCTCCGATCCAACGACCACGACTTAATCTTAACGCTTCGCATCCGTGTGTTTCATCAGAGGCGTTGATCGAATATGAAATGCCAGATTGGACGGTTACGCCCAAATTTGCTATAAAATGAGATGTTCTCCGACATTATAATGCATTCTTGGATGATTTTGAATAATCGAACGGTCTAGACACCACCATCCTTGAATCGCTTGCTTTCAATCGCTTCTAGACACATTTCCATGTCCACGGAGTGTTTGAAAGTGAGATTTTGTCAACTAAAATAGGGAGAATTTGCTTCTTGAACACCGATGATCGTTTTTGAAATCGCAGAATAAATGGCCTTGAATCCGGTGATTAATTGGATAATTTCGATCGCTATCTCAGGTTAGATTATGTGTTTTCCTCCTAATATTTTGTCATGTATCATTAGATTTTAATTTAGAATCATCTATTTAGATAATTTCAGGTTTTATTTTATATTTCTCTCTCTCGCATTCAGAAATTTCTATCAAATTCGCTCTTTGATTTCTTCGCGAATCTTGATCCAAATCAAGTGATTTTTGATTATGTGGATTCATCTTTGAGTTCTCTTTCCAAATCTATCGCTTTTCCTAATTTCTCACCTCAATTTATTGTCCGATTTGATTGAATTTCAAAAGATCTTTGAAAAATACCTTATTTCTCCATAGATTCGACCCTTATTCACTACTATACTATTCAATTCGTGATTTAATCTTAAAATTGGTGAGTTTAGTATTATTTTTTACAAGAATTAGTGTGCAATTAACGACCACATCGATTCGTTTTGTCAATAACCTTGTTATGTGGCAGTCCACGGAGCAATATGTAGTTTCCAAGTCTAATGTAGATGCAAAGAATTGAGAAATGCCTCACACAAATTCAAAGATGGCATGGCTATGATATCTTGTTCAAACTCCTATGAAGATAAATTGTTATAATAAAAGTATCATTTTTATTGACAATAGCGCAATCTTTATGATAGAAACAAACATGTTAAGGTGGATTGTCATTTTATTTGAGATTCAGTCTTGCATAGTCCAATCTCGTCTTTGTATACTTCTACTTTGAAGCAATTAGGGAGTATATTCACTAGAGGTCTTATGAGAAACTCTTATACTTTGCTTAGTGTCAAGATGGGCATAATCGACATCTAGGCTCCATATTGAGGGAGAGTGTGAAGAGACATTTTTTCATTTATGTTTGTCTCTTGCAATTTGGTTATTGGACCTTGTTTGTGTATCCCTTATTGGGCCTAATTAGGTGGACCAATTTATTCATTTATAGGATTGTGTATGCCTTATGATAAGCATGAAATCACAGCCCTTGAAAGCACAAGCTTCTATATCTACTTTTCAAATTTAATTATACTCAAATCTTCAAAGTTGATTGTTAAAATGTAGAACAATGATGATTTGATGTCGAATCCACAAGGAGAACAATTAAAAAATTGAAATTAATCATTTTTTGGGTATTTTTATATTAAGAAAGCAGAAATTATTGACGAAAAAGGAAGATATATGTGGAGGTTATAATGAATCAATCAAACCCTTCCATTCTCCTTTTGAAGAACAAAAATTCCTGATCAAATAATGGAATGCTGATTTAGGATTGAAAATATGAAAATATAGACTGAAAAAATTGAAAAAATTAAACCCTAATATAAATATTTGCAATCAATACTCACTCTAGTGATGTTATCCATTCAATCACTCCTTCAAGAGCTCATATATCTCGCACGAACTTAGAAACTTGCATCCAACACAAGGAATTAATAGAAAAGAGAAGAAACTAACTAAAAATAATATTTAGTACATGAAGAATGATCAATTATTGTCATCTTTTCTCTGGTTAGCTAATGCTAGAAGCACAAATGAAATGTTAAAAACCCTAATTTTTAATAATAGAAATTAAATCAGCTACTGTGATGTCAAAGACTTAAAATAATGATCATGCTCACAAAATTTTAGCCCCTTACTTGATTGAAATCATGATATATCACAATTTTAATTTGGAGCATTTATAGCCATTAAAGCTTTTTTAAAAATCGTACGATCTAATTTTAATTGCTTATATCTGATGAACTAAAACTTGGTTTGTTTATATCGTTGTTGTGTGTTCTAATTCATGCAATACATTTATAATACCTCACTTAGGACAGTAGTAAGCAAGGGTCGATCCTCAGGGAATCTAGGTAATGAGGATTGAGACTAAGGTAGAAGAAGGGAAGAATTCCTATAGTGGAGAATATTAGAAGTTAGAAGAGGAATTTTATGGAGATAGTGGATGTAAATGGCTAAATTATGTTTCTGTGGTTCTAATTAGAGGAGAAGAGATGAGAATTTGAAGGGTAGAGATTGATTGAAGGGTGAGAAAATGATCGATGGGAGAGAGAAGAGGTATAGTAGTATGGAGATAAAATGAAGCTTTGGGTAAGATTTATGAAGACAAATGAAATAACCACTGATTTAGTAGAATAAAAGGAACTACATTATCCATGGAAAAAGCTTACAAGAGAATCCCTCATCAGAATCTTCACACTAACCCCGTGTTGGTGCCAATCCTAGGCCGGGTGGCGTTTGATTCGCCACGACGTCGATCTTCTCTTGTTCTCCTTCTGCAGAACAAACTCGGGCTTCCAATGATGCCTAGCTTGAACCTAAGCTTCTCCCCTCTTCCTTCTGGTGACCTGGTTTCAAGAGAGAGCCAAAAGATAAAGAGAATTTGGAGTGGAGGAGGAGAACTTTAGGAGTTACGGGCTTCCACCCAATCCAACGGTTGAGATTGATTTTCGGGAACTTCAGGCGTTCGATGGAAAATTCAATCGTGCAGATGGGAAGAGCACGATGAGATTAGCCTGTCGTCAAAATTTCAGCCCAATCGGACGGCTAGATCATGAGATATCAACGTTTGTTCCCCCGAGCCTTTCTAACCGTTGATCTGATGATCTGTTGCGTCAGCAGCCCTAAATTGATAGACTTCCAAGATCGCACCACGTCACCTTAAAACTGATCGCCGGATTTTCCGCCACGTCACCTGCACAGGTAAGTGACAAAACGACAAAAGAAATAGGTGAAATAGGCTTCTCCTTTGACGTGAATAAGAGAGCGCCACGTCCCTCCCTTATTCCCGTCGCGGTCAAAATTGACGGCGCGCAACTTGCGCCTCACCTGCGCAAGAAAGTAAGAAATTAAATTATTATTTTAAGCCCTAAATGGTTAGATGAGAGGAAAACGACGAAAGAGACACACAAGATGACGGAATAATAACACAAAACGACAAAATGCGATATAAAATGATAAAAAAATGAAATTCTCTTACGATCTGCGGCGAATGAGTTCGCCGCAGATCTCCTTTCTTCGCGCGAATAAGAGAGCGCCCACGTCGCTCTCTTATTCTGTCTAGAGTCAATGAAGACGGCGCGAGGAAGGCATCTCCACGTCACCTGTAAGCGAGCAAAACGACAAGAAAGCAAAGAAAATGACAAAAGAAGGGGGCGTAAACGACAAAACGAGGTCTTTCTGAGGCGAGTGAGAGAGCGCCACGTCGCTCTCTCTCTCCTTCCTCCTTAACATCAAAGATGACAGCGCCATCCACGTCATCTGCACGGGTACGTCAGAAAATAATAATAATAATAATAATAATAATAAAAAGAATAACACTTAGTAGACGCGGAGCTTCTAGATCGCGACACGTGTCGCGATTTGGTGGTGGCTGTCTGACTTACCTTTGAAGACCCGAAATTGTATTTATGCCCCTGTCAGTGATAAATATGCAGAAAATCCTTAAGATAATTAGAGATATATCAAAATAATGCTCCAAAATTCATTTATACCCCATATAAAGTCTAGATAAAAATATATTTTTCTTTAAAAATTCATTTCATTGACAATTTATAATCGAAGAGAGATATTCAAATATTATAAAATCCAGGAAATACCATAAAATCATAATGAAGCAAAAGTTAAGCAATTTAATCATGATAACACATAAATATGTTCTTTTTAAGCCAAATGTTCATGACAAAAATATAGAGTTTAAAGGTCATAGATTTTTGTGTTATCAATATCCTTTAAGTTAGGATTGGGAGGCTTAGATTTATGCCATGTGTTGTTTGGCATTCCTTGAAAGGAGAGATAAAGAGAGGCTTTAATAGGGGATGTCAGATTGTCTTTACAAAGTGAGGGAATGCACCAAATTACGCCATGTGTTGACTCCAAGTTCGTCAAAGGAGAGAGAAAAGCACAAATGATTATAGTCATTAGATCATTTCTATCAAGTGCAAAAGCTCCAGATTTGTGCCACTTATCGCACACCCATTTGCTGCGATAAAGAGAGTATTTCAGAAATAATCATGGCTACCAATCACATGTTCCATTCATCTGATATCCCACAGGCTGCCATGCATTTAGTCTTAATATGCCGCTTCAAGTAAGTGATCCCATGGATCCGGTCCATATGATGGGTCAAATGTGGAGATGCCACGTGTCATGCACAAAATATGATGTTAAAATAGTCCTTCATGGAGATTGTTCAAGTAACTTTTGGGCTTTAAATAATCGGCACATTAATATGCTTAAGTGAAGTAACATTCTGCTTATATAAGTAATTAGACACTAGTTCTCCTCTTGATGGCATTACGTGACACTAATTATATGTGGTATAACATTGTGTCATAATTACGTGACACTCCTTCTTTGATTTTTTTAATTCCTAAACAAACTTTAAAAATTATAAAAATATATAAAATTATTCATAAAATTCAGGAAAATTTATAAAAATTTTGAAAAATTAAGAAAAACTAAGAAATTTTAGAAAACCCCTTAAACTTAAAATATATCTTTTTTTATAGAAAACTCTTTCTTAGATGAATTTTTTGCCATTTTGATCCTATTTTGTCTCCTTTTTTATTCTATCACCTAAAATTAAAATGTAAACAAGTTATAAAGATTAATTCCTTATTTAAAAAATACTCCACGTCTTCATTCCCACTGATGCATCACTCATGAAAGTGATGGATGAGTGGCCGTGCCACAATAAGTGCAAGTCAAAAAGGTGTGCTTGCCCTAAGAAAAAAAGGCATCTACCATGGGAAATAGGAGGCTTCGAGTCACGATTCCTATCCCAGCCATGAGTATTGAATGCTATCACGGAAAATGTATTTGGCAAGATAGATGGTGCAAGAGGCGAAGGGACTCCGGTGCTCTAAGGGATGCTAGTGCTAACCCAAAGAGCTTAGGAAAATATAGATGTTATATATGGAACTTGGGTACCCAAAATTCCTTGACCACAAATCTAAAAAGCAATACATAATTCAAGGTGGCTAAGATAAACTTCAACGATAAGCTCTTTGTGATATCATTCCAATGTGCACAATTTATTGTGTGTTGTTGATAGAAAGACCATTTTTGCAATAGAGCCTAGAAATGACCAAAGTGATGGGATATAATACTCAACAAGCTTTCAAAATTTTAATCAAAACATTAAACATAAGAAAAGACATTGAATTGTACATTCAAAACATTGAGGTGCAAAAAATTAATGATCGTAATATCTAATATAGATTGAAATCCATAAGTACAAAATTCATTGAAGGAATTCTTGAAATTGTTCAAGTATCGAGGCTCTAGTAGTATCCACATGATTACTGGATAGTTGGATCTCCTCTTCAATGCTCTTCAACATTCTTCACCAAGAGAGGAAGAGAAGAAAGGACAGATTTCATCTCAAGGTTCACTTGAGCATGCAGAATTGTGGTCGTCCTCCCTTTATTTATAGACCTAGTCTATGTAAACTTTTTATAAACCTCCTCAAAACTATGTTTGCATCTACGAATGCCCATACACCTTACATATTTGACCACTTAGATCCATATATTTCACTAGTTAATAACCCCATAGACCTAATAACATTTATTAGCCAACTTCATCAATAAAATATATCAATATACTGAATAATTAATCAAGAATCAATTAAACCCGATCATAAGATTGAGTTTCTAATCTATTGGGTGTCAAGACACATGATAACATGCATTTATAACTTAAATTCTTATCTTATTTAACTACTATTCATGCTTATTTTATGTAATTATAATGCATGTTATCTTACTTTTTATGAATTTTCTCCATTGGTATGTTATTCTACTAAAGTTCATATTTATGCATAATTTAGGGTTAATTATGTGCTTTCTTGATAATCTATCGTTTACAAGATTAAATTAATATGAATTAATGGCCTTATTTTGACTTTAGTGGATGATCTAAAAGATTAATTCAATTTAAAGAATTATTGGATGATTAAAAAAATCTAAATCTTAATGAATGCCTTTATGTTATTTTATTCATCCTATATTCTCTTTTAAAATTATATTTTTTATGGCATGATATTAAAAAGAAAAGAAATTGAGATCCAATGGAGAAAATTTGGAATAAAAATGAGTTGTATTCCTTGAGTTATGAATTTATGAAGTTTTTGGTTTTTTTATTTTTAATTTGATTTTTATTGAATTTTTCATGATTTTTCATAATTAATATCGCGAAAAAAGTGGTTTTATTTCCGCAGGACCACGGGCTGACGTGGCGCATAGGGCTGATGTGGCGTGCGGGACCAGCGCGGATGCGACGTGGCACTGAGGCCACGTGGCAGGGCCGCGCATGGCCCACGCGAGGCGCAAGTGGCGCGGACACATGGCAGGAGGCCACGTGGGTCCACGCAGACGCTCGTGAGGGGCGCCACGTGGCATGAGGGGGGGGGCTGGCATTTGGAGGGCCCACGGGTTAGTGAGCCCTGGTTAGGAGTTTGGGGCAGTAACGCAAATGTGTTACCGCGCCCCAAGTTTTATACTCACGATTTCCCTTTTTTCTATTCCGTGTGGGACTATGTTACGCGGAATCTTTCTTCCTTGTGGGACTATGTTCCGTGGAATCTTCCGTGCAGGACACTTGGCAGCATCGTGAGCGTCAGCGGGGATTGTAGGGCGTCCATCGCGTGGACTCTAGTCCACGCGATCATCAATCAAGCACGTGCGCTTATAGGGTTTAAGTGAACACGATCGAGGTGTCTTCTTGCACCACGTGGCTTCATCGGACGGCTATGACTCATCGCAATTTTGGCGTATTATGGAGAAACGCGTGGACGCTTTATGACAGTTCGATTGAAGATCGGACGATGGAAATTGAAGCCGATCATGGACATCAAGGCGTGGGATCGTGTCCATGATTTTCGGGCAACGTGGACTCTTTATGACAGTTCGATTGAAACTTTATGACAGTTCGATCATGGACATCAAGGCGTGGGATCGTGTCCATGATTTTCGGGCAACGTGGACTCTTTATGACAGTTCGATTTAAGATCTCGGTTTTGAAATAGAAAAGTCAATGCTTTGACTTTGACTTTTCTATGTCAAAACCGAGATCTTAAATCTTAAAATTTCTTTTTTAGTATATGTATATCATTTCTATTTATAAAATCTTATTTCTACTTCTTTAAAATCTCTTTTAAACCTAAGTTTGAACAAGTAAACTCTAGAATAAAAGTCAACCTTGTTCTCTATGGATCGATCCGATACTTACACTTTACTTGATTCTATTTGTTTTTCATTGTGAGTTCGGATTTATAAATTTTATTTGACCGACGTTTGTGTGTTTTAACGACACAAAACGCTTCGTCAACACACCACATTTCTATAAGAGAGGTGGAGTGTATAAGAACTCTGTGAGTGTCTATGAGACATAATGTCACTTTTATAATTCTAGATTTTTTACTCTCTCTCCTCTCCCCTATATGTCTCTCTTCTCCTCTCTTCTTTTTCTTAGTCAAGATCATTGTCTCATGTTCACTTTCCATAAACTCTTTTATAGAACTTATTGTAATCGATTATTGTGTATATTTAATCACTCATCCTTGCTAGACTTGTAAATGAACTAGGGTATGCATCAGCACTAACTTCATTGCATCAATACTAATCAGTCACTCAACTTAGTATTGATGCATAAAAGAAATTATTATGAGCACCTTCTCCTATATTTCTACTATATTAGCTAAAGATTTAGCCACATCTCATTGCTTGAGTTAGCCTCCTTTGATATCAATGGGTGACGATCCTATGTAGGTCACATAGTCATCTTTGAGGGCTTCATGCCATATTATTCTATGATATTTTTGAAGATGTTAAGGCTATGGATATGTAAGTCATAGTCAAATCATGATATCCACAAATATGTCTTTGGCATCTCAAGTCAAAGGACCATGCACACAATTATGACATAAATCGAGTTGATTGATTGTTAGGTATAATGCCATTCAAGGGATTCCCAAACATCAATTGAATGAACTTTTTTTCCCAAATGACACTCACTATCTATCCTTAGTGCCTCCACACAAGTTGTCATAAGATTAGTCATATTTATAATATGAATTAGATCAAATAGTGTTATTCTTTCTGGACAATTGTTGTTCTCTCTCAAATATCCCTTGAATATGAATGTATAGATACATGTTTAAAGGCTAGTGATGAATCTCATTATAATTGACTTTGTGATTACATATGCACCTATACTTCATTATAAATATCATACACGAATAATAATAAATAAATTTTATTTCAACGAATATAAATAAGATATGGACATGTGATGTGGTTTATAGACCGCATAATATCCATCACAAAGTGATCTTGAAAAGACTAATCAACTTTTTATAGGCAAAGGCATGAACTCAAAAATTGCCATCGTGCGATTGATACTGTTCTTATTTGTGTATATGGTCTAGCGTATGTGATACGTAAAATTACTATTGTTGAATGTGCAATTTCGCGTATAAAAATTTTTACTCAACTCTTTGTATCAAGTTTTAAAATTTAAAATAATGACGAGTCAAGGTCGAATCCACAACAAGGAAGGTTAAAATACTGAAATAAAGGAATGCTTTTGGTATTTTTAGCTTAAGAAAGTAGAGATGATCGATGAAAAGAAGGATATGTACATGGGAAATGAAATGAATTGATCAAATGCTTCCAAACTCTTTTTGAAGATTAAAATCCTTAATCGATGGAGTAAATGTGATTTTAGGGTAAAAAATAAAAATTTTGATGAACATATGGAGAAAATGAAAAGATCTATGAAAATGATTATAATCTAAGGATTTGCGATGAAAATACTATGAGTGATGCTCTCCAATACACACCTTTGAGAGCCTATAAATTTCGCTTGGACTTGGGATCTTGCATTCAACATAAAGAATGAACAAAAAAGAGAAGAAACTCATTAGAAATGATGTTCCATACACGAAGAATGATCAATCAGTGACCTCTTTCCTCTTGGCTAGCGAATGCTAGAAGTACACAATGAAACATTCAAAACCCTAATTTTTTTGCCTTTGAAATTTGAATCAGCGTTGGTGGATTTTAAGATCTTGCAATGACAATCATGGCCAAAAAATTTAGCCCCTAACTCTACCAAGATCTTGAGATATCATGATTTCAATTTGGAGCATTATTAGCCATTAAAAGTCCCTTAAAAATTGCACGATCAGATTGTAGTCGATGATTTTCCTCAAATGAGGATTGTGAGGCTTAGATTTGCACCACGTGTCACCTGGGGACTCACTAATAGGAGAGTGAAAGAGCAGATTGAACATGAGTTTTCAATTGGTCTTCATCAAGTGCGGAAGCTCAGATTTATGACACTTGGCAACTTATGGTTTGTCATGATAGCGGGTATGTCGGAGATGATTTGGACCTTTCATATGGTGGTCCATGAGTCGATGCCCAAGAATGATTCATGTGCCCCACGAGTAAACAATTGATCCGGCGGACTGATGGAACGAATTAATGTGGTCGTTAACTGCACACCGATTTGTGTAAAAAATAATACCAAACTCACCAATTTTATGAAATTAATACGAATTGAGGGGTATAGTGGTGAATAAGGGTCGAATCCATGGAGAAATAAGGGATTTTTGAGAGGTCTTTTGAAATTCGATCAAATTGGACAATGAATTGAGGTGAGAAATTAGAGAAATTGGCATTTTTGGAAAGAGAACTCAAAGACGAATCCACAGAATAAAAAATAACTTGATTTGGATCAAGATTCACGGAGAAATCAAAGAGCAAATCAGAGAGAAATTTTCGAACGCGAAGAGAGAGAAATCCAAAATAAAATAAAAAACTACCTAAATCTACGATTTGAAATTAAAATCTAATGATACATGATGAAAGATTATGAGGAAGACACATAATCTAACCCAAGATAGCGATCGAAATGATCCAATTAATTGCTAGATTCAAGGGTTTTTATTATGCCATTTCGAAAACGATCTTCGGTGTTCAAGAGGCAAATTCTCCCTCTTTGATCAATAAAATCTCACTTCCAACCACTCCGTCGACGCGAAAATGAGTCTATAAGCAATTGAAAGAAAGAGATTCAAGGATGGTGGTGTCTAGACAGTTCAATTGCTCGAAATCATCCAAGAATGCATTACAATGCTGAGGAACATCTCAATTTATAGCCAATTTGGGCGTAACCGTCTGATGAAATGCTTCGTCTTCGATCAATGGCTCTGATGAAATGCATCAATGCAAATTGTTATGGTTAAGTCGTGACCGTTGGATTGGAGATGGACCACCGAGATGATGCCGCGTCGCGCGCTTTAGAAGTAATGCGTGAAATCCCATCCATTGGATCTTGATCTAACGCTTTGGGTGTGTTTTCATCGGTTTTAATCTTAGCTGTTATAAATCCTTTGATCAACGGCTGAGATTAAATCTTTTTAAAATAATTCGCTGACGAATATAATTGCGCTACGTACCCCCAGCCTAAAGTGACAATCAACGATCGCGATTTAATCGCACGATCGGACACTCCACGTGCTGCCACATCATCTCCCGCTTTTGATCGTCGCTTGCGTTTGATCAGATGCTCTAGATTGCGTCACGTCACTTGCGCACTTATAAAAATCCAAAAAATCAATTTTTTAATTAGAAAATTCAATTTTTAATTCAGAACAATTTAGAAAAAATTCGGTAAAATCCCTAAAAATTAGAAAATTCATAACTTTCAAAATACAACTCCAAATTAATCCAAATTTATTTCATTGGATCAGAAATTAAATTATCTATCATTATAAAAAGTCAAAATATTTAAATAACAGAGGATATATTCTTATTTCATAAATACACTCATTTATCTTAAAAATTAAAACTTAGAAAAATAAATGGGTATATATAAAATATTTTCTCTCATTATTTAGCATTAAAAACACAATTATAATCTAAAATATAGATGGGAATAATATAATTTAAAAATATATTCTTAAAAATGCATAATTATCCCCAAAATAGTGCATTTTAATATTATAACTTAAATTTGTATGAAATGATAGATATACACTCAAAGGATGATAACATGCATAAAATGGAATGTTTTATGCCTTAATTTGTATTAATAATCATATTTTTGCATGTTAAGATTGCATGTTATCATGGACTTGATCCACCGGATCAAACTCTTTCGATGGATGCCACGTGTTGCATAAAAAGAAAATACTTTAGTCCCACTTGGAAAAAACTAAAAGACATATATTGGTTTTATATATGCGGCCCATTAATACTATTAAATAATCATAGACATCATTAGAGACTAATACTCTTTTTTATGGCGCCATGTGTGAGTTGATTGGGTGCCACATGGTGCCTTGACTTAATGCCATGCATACATACTACCACGTCAGTGTTCCATGTCATCACACAAAAAGAAAATCAATTTTTTGATTTAAAAAATCCTTGAAAATTATATAGAAATAAAATTATTAAAAAAAAAAAGTTCATAAAAATCATAAAATTTGAACAAATTTAGAATAATTAGGGACAATTATAGAAAACCCCTTAAACTTAAAATATTCATATCTTTATATCAAAAACTCTATTTTGGATGGAAA
Source organism: Lemna minuta (assembly GCA_024174645.1). Taxonomy (NCBI): domain Eukaryota; kingdom Viridiplantae; phylum Streptophyta; class Magnoliopsida; order Alismatales; family Araceae; genus Lemna; species Lemna minuta. Next base: position 7,661,234 of record CM044104.1, on the reverse strand, counting down.
TTTTATCATTTTGAACCTTGTATTGCTAAATTTTTCATCACGTCTTTAAAATAAAATATAAAAATGATGAAAGGGGAAATTTTAGATTATAATCACTTGTCCTCCTCGTTCCTCATTGTTCCTTATTCATGCCTATGATCATAAAACTCACACACACATGATTAAATCATCTTTATTTGACCTTGGAAAATATCAAAGGTCAAAGATGCGTAAAACTAAGAGCAAATAACTGTAATTTTTTTCCTATATATGATATGATGCATGTTAAATTTCATTAAAACATGATAACATGCATAATAATGGTGTGAATTATATTTTAAAATAATAAAAGGATAATGAATTAAATGTTTAAAAGTACATGTTATTAGTATGTTATAGTGTAATTGATACAAGAGAGAGGTTGAGAAATATTAGGGAGGAGAAATTGAAAAATCCAAAACTGAATATCAAATTTAAGTTGCATCCAAGTATCCTAATTTGGAGCAATCCAGTTCGATACTGTAGCACATGGTGGGTTATGGGAAAATCCTCATATCCTATCACCCATGAAGCATAATTGTGACCATCAAAGGTGTATGTTGGTGGGATGAGATGGGTCGTGATGGAATGACATGCCATGGAAGATGCTTCTAACAAAGGCAGTGTTGGCGCAAAATGATGGGGGCAATGATGGTGAAAGTGAAGTTGGTGGTGGTGCAAATAGTGGCTGTGATCATCAAACACGAATAATGCCATCAAACCCAAGAATATCATGTTGGGAAAAAAATAATTATAAGGGTAAAATCCCAGTCTTCGAGTGCATAAATTTACGTATAAAAAATTATACTCAACTCTTCAAATATGATCTTAAAATTTAGAATAACAACCAGTCGAGGTTGAATCAACAGAGAGGATAGTTTGGAAAGATTGAAATCTAGGAATAATTTTGGTATTATCTTGATTAAGAAAGTAGAAATGATCAATGAAAAGAAGAATAGTTTATGTGAAAGATGCAATTAACTACGCAAATGCTTATGAACTCCTTTCTAAGATCGAAAATCCCTTATTTGGACAATAGAGATATGATTTAGGATTTAAAACTATGAGAATATGAATGCAAAGATTTAGAAAATAGTACATATTGATGGAAAATAATTCTAATATAAAAATTTATGATGAAAAGACATTTTAGTGATGCTCTATGATCAAATTTACCTTTGAGATCCCATACCTTTGAGACATCCCTCTTCTTCTCATAACTATATGATACTTGACTTTGTGATAGTGTGCATTGAATGGAACTTGAAAACATTAAAAAACTACCACTATGATCACATTTGTATTCATAAAGATATAAACATCAATTTTTATGATAATAGAAATCCAAAAGACAATAAATTCATCAAAAGAAGCCCTTGCTCAAATAGTCCATTCTCATTTATGGACCTTTATCCAAAAGTCCTTTGATGACATTGCTCTGTAGAGTTCCAAGATGGATGTTGGTATCCATATATTTTGACAAGGGTTTTGGAGTCCTTATTGATGGTATCTGAGGTCGATAACTTTGTGAAATTTTGATCAAAACATCAAATGCAGCAGAATTCATTGAATCGGATATTCAAAAACCATTGAGGCAATAAGAACATAAAATCCTATCATCTAATATGTATGAGAAAACATACTTACAGGTTTCCTTGAAGGAGTTCTTGAAATCTATTCAAGTGTCTATCCTCTAGCGGTATCCACATGGTCTACGGATGGTTATATCTCTTCTTCAAAGCTCTTCACCAAGAGAGAAAGAGAATAAAGGAGAGAACTCTCACAAGGCTTGCATATGCACCTTCAGTTGTGATCGTTCTCCCCCTATTTATAGACATTTTTTATGAGAGTTTTTCATAAAAACTCTCGTAATTATGTCTATATCCACCAACATCCATAAACCTTATGTGTGTAACCCTCTAGGTCCATATATCTCACTAGTTAATAACTCTATAGACCAAATAACACCTTATTGGTGTACCTTAATTAATTATCCACATCCACATATAGATTAATTAATCAAGGATCGATTTGACCCAATCGATAGGTGGAGTTGCCAGCCTGTTGGGTGCCATGCTACACCACGTATACTAGGAGATATGGAGTATGTAAGAACTCACTTATAGAACCTTCCCATCATCAATTACCATGTATGTATAATCCTTCATCCACATTAGACTTATGAATGAATTAGGGTATGGTCAACTGTCAAACCCTAATCGGTCATTCAAGTTAGTACGGATGCGTGTAGAAATCATCGGGAACTCCTTATCTGATATTTCTAATACCTTGGCCATGGATTTCATCGCATCTCATTCCTTTGAGTTAATCTCCTCAAATACCGAGTGTGGATGATCCCGTCTTGATCACACAATCATCTTCGTGGACTTCATGTCGTATCTAATATATGACGTTCTAGATATCCCGTGGCTAGGGATTCGTAAGTCATAATCAAAACACGATCATCCATCCACAAGATGTCTTTGATGTCTCAAGTCAAATGACCACATACACAACCATGACACGAATCAACCTGATTGACAGTTAGGTATAATACCCTTCAGGGATTCATACGGATCAATTCATTGAACTCTTTCTCCAAAGAACACCCACTATCTATCGTTAGTGTCTCCACACCGAAGTCTATAGGATCAATCATACTCAACATATGAGTTGGATTAGATAGTGCTATTCTTTTCGGATAATTTGCTGTGCTTTTCGAATATCCCACGAATAGGAATGTTTAGAACATATGTTTAAAGACTAGTAATCACTATATTATGATCTCATCATAATTCACTTAGTCATTGCACATGCTCATGGACTTTATTGCAAACATCACACGAGAACGAGAATGACAATGAATAAATTTTATTTCAATGAACATAAAAAAGATACATGAAAGTGTGATTGGCTTATAGGCCACATAATATCCATCACATATGACCTCCAGCTGACAAGTAATCCATCTCATACACTCATGGAGTTCTTGATTCTCTTAATACCCTTGCTCATCGACGTGCTTCATCATCGTACCAAAAGTTTGTTTCTTTGTACTTTGTCTAGATCTTTTCTTCTTATATTTGTCATGGAGGTCACGGGATATTAAAAAATTTAGTGATTCAAGGTTGCATTTTCTAATATTATTTTATCTATTTTTGCTCTCATTTCACATTTTCCTTTTGTAATTCTTTGATGTCATTCTCAACTCTCGTTAATATATTCAAATCAAAGATCCCTAGTTGACAGTATAAACATGGGGTTTTGCAATGTACATGAGTTGTCGGATTTCCCATTGGCGAGAATAAAACCTTTGGCTTTGGGAGTGGAAGTGGGCATTTAAGCCTCTTTCGAAAGCTTCTACCTTCTCCTTGGAACTATCCTCAACATTGATAATGAAGTATTCACTTATGAGTTTTGAATTCACAGCCACTTTTAGTGACACTTTGTTGCCATTTTCCCTAAGGATCACCTCTTCCTCCATACCGATGATAGCATGGAAAGGTTCATCTGGGAGGATGGGTGCTTCCTTAGACGTTCTCTCTAGGGCAATTAAATTAGATCAAATGAGTCATTCCTTGACATGAATGTATCTTTTAATGATATGCCCACTTGAGAGTATGTGAGTTCCATCAGAATGTGCACTTTTATGAGTGCTTTGAGTTTCCATAATTAGATAATCGCAATAACTGCAACTATACTAGCCTAGAATATACTTGATTACCATTGTTTAGGGACATTACTATTAATAGTATTATTACTCCTTTCAATTTATTACCCCGCTTCTCTCTCTGTCTAATCGGGTCAGGATCTATGAATCCGAATCGAATATATCGATTTCGAGAGCGTGCCGCCGTTGGGATTACGTTAAGTTAGATTGTGCCGCACAGATACCATTGCGACTATTAAAACTGCCCTCCGCGATTAGGGTTTCCTGTGTTTCGTCTTCCTCGTCGAGCCGCCACCGGCGTCCGGTATGACTCCCTAGCTCTCCCGTCATCTAGCCGCTAAGTTGTATTGTCTATCCTCTTTTTCGGTCGATCTTCTTTATTATGTTTACTCTCGAAGGAGCTATTCCGAGTTTCACCTAAGAAATTTGAATCTTATTTGTAGTTTACCATGTTGCATACCTTCTCTCTGTTGTGGTGGCGTTCGTATCGGAATGGATTCTGATTAAGACGTTCGAATATTGAATCGACAATCGACACTGTTTTCTCTGATTTTTATTCATTTTTATCTTCCAGTTTTTGTATAATGTGTTGAAATCTTATTATTCGCTGGCAGCTGAAAAAAGGGTCGAGGTTTTCAGTTCAAGATGGTTCTCAAGTAAGTTATTCTCTTGGGCACCTTTTTGCCCTCTCTTTATTACTTGAGATATCAAAACTATTTCTTCAACAAGTTAATTACCCTCTGGAGGATATGAAATCAAGTGTCTCATTCCCAATTTGACTCGCAGGACGGAGCTTTGCCGTTTTAGCGGTGCCAAGATCTATCCCGGCAAGGGCATTAGGTTTATTCGGGCTGATTCTCAGGTAATTTCTTCCCTGCTGCCGAATTTTGAGTCTCATCTTTTATTCCAATATATCTAATTCTCTGTCATCCTTTTTCAGGTTTTCCTTTTCGCCAACTCCAAGTGCAAGAGGTATTTCCACAACCGACTCAGGCCTGCCAAGCTATGTTGGACTGCGGTTTACAGGAAGCAGCACAAGAAGGTGGGATATTTTTTTCTTTTTAAAGAAATGCAGTTAAAAACATTTTCCCGACTTTTACAATCTTTACAGGCGTGAGGATCACGCGCATTTATCTTTCTCTCGTACGTCTAGCACTTAGTTTCGGTGGGTCGAGATAAATATTAACTTCTTCAATGGCACCATCATCATTTCAACTTCATCACCTTCACCTTAATTGTCAACCCCATTACTACATGATAATTATAAATTATTAGTTTCGCCATCTACATCATCTTCAAAGAAAAACAAGATCTACCATCTACATCATCTTCTCTGGTGTGCACTGACACTCTCTGACTCTGATGACGAGCAGGATCTTCATGCTGAGGCTGTGAAGAAAAGGCGCAGGGCAACCAAGAAGCCTTACTCGAGGTCGATTGTTGGCGCCACCTTGGAAGTTATTCAGAAGAAAAGAACTGAGAAGGCAGAGGTCAGGGACGCAGCCCGGGAAGCTGCCTTGCGGTAATTAGCTCTTCATATCCCCTGTTTCCGCAAAAAACATCATCATTATTGAAACTGCTCATAGCCTAATTTTCCTCTTTACAGTGAGATTAAGGAGAGGATCAAGAAAACCAAAGACGAGAAGAAGGCGAAGAAAGCAGAGGTCATGGCTAAGACTCAGAAGACTCAGAGCAAGGGCGCCATGCCCAAAGCTCCCAAAGGACCCAAGATGGGCGGCGGTGGTGGCAAGCGTTGAGCCATTGGTCATTTCAGTTAATTTTCACTAGTTTTGTCTATTTTCGCTTGAAATTTTCTCTTTACTTGACATTCTCTGAAGAAGTACCGCATTTTTTTTACTGCCTACCTAATCAGGCGTGTTTATCGTTGGGTTTAACTGATGGCAGCTACCGCAGGACGCCTTTGTCGTGAGCTGCCCCTCAAAATCTCTTATTTTTTTGTTCGCGCCAGATCTCGTCTAATAAATCCAGGAAGCCTGTTCTTTATGACTCCGCCGTAGTCTGGAAGATACGGTGTAATGGTGCTTCTGGGGTTGAAATGCCATTAAAACTTGTCACAAACCCAGAGTTTACCCATGACGATATATGAACAGGCTGATCAGCTTTCACAGATTCAATGGCTAACACCGGTAGAAACTTCGCTGCAAAACAATCTCTCTCTTCCCTCGGCGCGCCTTACTGACTGCCGCACGATGTCGATTAACTTCAGTTGACAAAATCAGTCGGTTCGCCAACCATGACTCAATTCGTTCCGATCGGCCAATTCTACTCATGGTTATTTATTTAGTCATAACATATATGTTATATTAATCAATTAAATGCTTTATTTCACCGGTTTTCAAGTTTCTAAAAACATGTATTACTCTTCGTAACTTAAATATTATGTTTATGCTTCGTCTATAATTACATTCAATGAGAGAGAATTTTTATCCTTATTATTTTCTTATTTCATCTTATTTCCGTCTAGTTTCTTTCTTTTGTCATCACCATTAAATCATATTTTATTCTCTTAATTAGGAGATATATAACTTCTTTTATTTCTCTCTCGCTCTCTATATTTTACACATCTTTTCCTTTTTTTTCTTTTCTCCTTTTTTCTCTCTTTCATTTCTTCCTAGGCTTTTTGTTATCTCTTTCTCTCTTCTATACTCTCTCTCTTAATTGTTAATCCCTCGATATCTTATCTATAATCTCTCTGATATGAAATGTCTTTTTAGATGATTATTTGGAGTCTCTCTTTCTCTATCCCTTTGGTATTTTGTCACTTATCCATGTATAAGGGATTTGAGAGGATACAGAATGGTTAAGTTGAGTGAGTTATATTTCAGTGCTCATGATTCAGATCAGTTAAGAGGACCTGTAGACTCTAGGTTGGGGTTGTTATTAAGGACCTCATCACCCCTTATTCTAGTTGCCAGGGAGTAGTTCCAGTTCACCAATTTCACTGAACCGATTATGCTCAATTGAATCAAATTGGGTCTGCCAACGATTCATAATCATCTCAGCTGTTATCCAAAAATCAGAACCTTATAATCATCTTGCATCCAATATTGAGGAGATTATAACCAAATGCATCATCATTCACACACAGTCGCCTGTCTTTTTGCTTCTTTTAATCTCAAGTGCACTCCTATCTTCTCTCACAATCTTTTCAAGGTATTAAAGTCTGTAGCACCATGACATTTAAGTTCATGATCAATATGCCTAAATCAGAACTGCATGTTAGAGCGTTCTCCCCCTATTTATCAACTTTCATGTCGTGAAGTTTTGACAAAAAAAACCATTAGAATTATGTCTATATCTACCAACAAACATAGAACTTATGTGAGTAAACCTCTAGGTTCATATATCTGACTAGTAAATAACTCTATAAACCCAATAACACTTATTGGTTAACCTTACTAATTAACTAATTGGTTGCCAAGCTATACTTTATTAATTAAAGATCAATTTAACACAATCAAAAAGTTGAGTTGCTAGTCCATTGGGTGCCAATCTATACTTCATTCTCTAAGATATATAAAGTGTATAAGAACTCTCTTATGGAAACCATTAATAACTTCTTAATATTTGTACTGCCTTGGCTATGGATGTAATTGCATCTCATTCTATGAGTCAACCTCCTCTTACACTGAGGATATATCATCGCATCCTAACCACACAATCACCTTCAAGGACTTCATGTCCTATCTAACCAATGATATTTTTAGAAATCTTATAGTTAATAATTTTTTAAGTTATAGACAAAGCATGATTATCCATCCATGAGATGTCTTTGACATATCAGGTCAAACGATCACATACAAAATCATGACATAAATCCACCTCATAGATAGTGAAGTATAAATTTATTTATAGATTCATATATATAAGTTTAGTGAACTCTTCTCCAAAGAGCATAAATAATCTATCTATCCTCGATGTCTCTATATCGATGACCACAAGATCAACCATACTCATCATAATTTTGTTTTTTTTGAGATATTCTAATATCCATCTAGATTATTCTTCAAATATGAAATTTTAGAATATATGTTTAAAGACTAGTAATATTTTTATTTTGAGAAGGATATTGAATTCTTCAAAAAATAATAACACTATCTAATCGAACTCATATGATGAGTATGATTGATTCTATAGCTGCTATCGTGGAGAATTACTAAGGATATATATATGAATGCTCTTTAGAAAAAAAATTTCACTCAATTAATCCCTATGAATCCATAAATGATATCATATCTAAATGTCAATCAAGTTAATTCATGTCATAATTATGTATTTGGTTCTTTGTTTTGAGATACTAAAAATAGCTGATGGATGGATGATTATGTTTTGACTATGACTTATGAATCCCTAGCCACGGGATCTCTAAAATATTATAGTTTCGATATGATAGTAAGTCATTGAAGATGATTACGTGCACAAGGTGAGATCGTTTGCCCTTAGTATTAAGAAGATTGACTTAAAGAATGAGATACGAAACAATCCTTGGCTATGGTAGTGGAAATATCAAAGAAGATATTTTTGATGATTTCGTTCATACATTAGGAACAAGTAACTGATTAGGGTTTGAAAGTGACCATAGACTAAGTCATTCAAGAGTCTCATATAGATGAAGGATTATTTTTACATGATAAATGATGACGAGAATTTTCTTATATACTTTATATCTCCGAGAGCACATAGTATAGCGACTCAACCTATTAGTTGGGTTAAATCAATCCTTGATTATATAATCTATATTTTGGTTTAGATAAGTTGACCAATAAGTGTTATTTGGTCTATTGAGTCATTAACTAGAGAGATATGTGGACCTAGAGGGTCACACTATAAGATATATGGGCACTAGTGTGCGTATAATGGGCTTATTAAGCCTCAAATAGACCTTATTAAGCCTCAAGATATATGGACACTATAAGATCTTGTTCTTGAAGCTTCAGTTTTTGGGATTTGAGGCTTAATAAGACCTTAGAGATATGTTCATGTTCAAATCCCAAAAACTGAAGCTTCAAGAACAAGATCAAGAATAAGAATTCTCCAATGAGATTTGTATATTACTCAAAGAAAGAGAGGGAACAATAATATAAAAAAGGAATGATTACTTTCAACTCATAGTTCTTCTAAGGGAAGGGGTTACATATTTATACGGCTAAAAGTGTAACATGCCAAAGAGAATACAAAGGGGCCTAAAGAAAAGAGAAGACAAAGAGTTCAAAAAATGGAAGGCCATTTTAAAGGCTAATCTCACAAGAAGATAGAAAAGGAAACTCTTGAAATGGGAGAAAAAAAGAAGGCTTGGGGCATTCTCTTACTGAAGAGCTGAAAATGCCAACAAACATACACATGGATTTTGTTTTAGGACTTTTTCCCGTAGCCAACATATTGAACTCCATTTTAGGTTCTAAAAAATGGTTCATTAATTGCATGATGAAAGGCATCATGTGCATCCCACACAGCAAGATCCATCTTATAGACATTGTAAAACTATAAGTCATTCCTAAGTTCATTGTTTTGGACCACCAAACAAAGTTAATGAGATACTACTAGAAAACACTCTTGCATCACTTGTACTCTAAGTTGCAATTCTCCTTCATATTCTTGTCTCAAACCCACATGCAAATGGAAGTCGTCAATCAAAGTCTAGGCAACCTCCTCCACTTCCTCGTTTAGAGATCCTCATGCCCCTTGGAATAACATGTCAATTGATTCTAAGTTTCTCTGCAATAGCACCACTAGGCAATCGGCTTGGAAAGCCCATTTCTACATTATTTATGGCTTTCAACCTTTCTAGACGATAAATATTTAACCATTAGACATACATGGGCAATCATAATTTACATAAGAGTTTGTGATATCCAGTATCCATGTCATCCACATAGAAGTTGAGCAAAAGATCATCATTTCTAGCCAAGTTTAAAAAGAGATAGCCGATGAACATTGCTAGCTAATTAAGTACAAGGATGATGACCTTGATGGATATTATGTGACCTATAAGCCAATCACACTTCTATTTATCATATTTATGATAATTGAAATGAAATTTATTCATTGTTATTCTTGTGTGATATTTTCAATGAAGTTCACGAGCATAAGCAATGACTAAGTGAATTATGATGAGATCATAATATAGTGATCAATAGTCTTTAAACACATATTACAAACATTATTATTCATGAGATATTCAAGAAGGACATCGAATTATCCAAAAATAATAACATTATCTAATCCAGCTCATATGATGAGTATGAATACTCGTATAACCATCAGTGTAGAGACACTAAGGATAGATAGTGGGTGCTCTTTGGAGAAAGACTTCATTGAATTGATCCGTATGAATCCATGAATGGTATTATACCTAACTATCAATTAGGTTGATTCCTATCATGGTTGTGTATATAGTCCTTTGACTTGACCCACCAAAGATATCTTGTGGATGGATGATTGTGTTTTGATTATGACTTATGAATATCTAGCCACGAGATATCTAAAATATCATATATTGGATACGACATGAAGTCCACAAAGATAATTGTGTGTTGAATATGAGATCCTCAACCCTCGGTATTTAAGAAAATTGACTCAATGAATGAGACATGATGAAATCCTTGGCCAAGGTAATGGAAATATCAGAGAAGGAGTTCTTGATGATTTCCTACACGTACCAGTACTAACTGGAGTGACAGATTAGGGTTTGATAGTTGACCTTATCCTAAGTCATTCATGAGTCTTGTGTGGATGAAGGATTATATATACATGATAACCGATGACAGAAAGGTTCTATAAGAGAGTTCTTCTATACTTTATATCTCCTAGAGTAAGTGATGTAGTTTGGCACCCAATGGGCTGGCCAACTCAACATATCGATTGGGTTAAATCGATCTTTAATTAATCTACATGTTGATATGGATAATTAATTAAGGTTGACCAATTAGATGTTATTGGGCCTGCTAACAGGCAAAAGATGAGCATATATACTTGCTTATCTTGGTTAGAATATCGTTAAAAGATCCAATTTCATTTATATTTACCCCATGTTATCATTTGATTATGTCAAAATGAACATTTTTTTAGATAAATAAAAAAAAAGTTTTAATATAAGAATTACAGCAATTAAAAGATAGTTTTCATTTTAGCAAAGTCTATGTTTTTCTTTTTTTTTATATTAAAATAAATTCTAGTGATTGCTGCATTTCTTTTTCTTTGAGAGAGGTTTGTTTTAAAAAAAACTAAAGCCCTTAATGGGCTCGTCAGATTTAATGAGTCTCCATGAGTTGCAGGCAGGTTGCGTATGGAGAAAACAGCGGCCAATAGGAGAAGAGCGCACCGTTTTTGGGTGTACAACAACGCATACATCAAACTCCACCAATGATGTCCTTAGAGATTTGCACGATGAAGAACGTCCACCAATTACCTGCATCTTAAGATAAAGATTCGAGGGGATTACTGAAGCGCATGCTCATGATGCCTAGCAGTAAGCACGAAGAACCTAACAGAACCGCACGACTTCGAAATCGCAAGTAAATTAGGTTAAAAAGGGCGAGAAGGAGCGGGGAACCTGTTCTTGATTTCTCGCCCGATGACGATCGGCCAGGAGGACACAACGGGAGGAAGAGCCAAAATCCGGTCAGAGAAGCATTCAAAGTTCGGATCGAACTGATTCCAAACAGCTCGGCATTATTTCGAAGCTTCGAGATTTAGTTAAGATCTTTTCTCGTCAGTTTCTTTTCGTTGAAATTTTCATTTTAAATTCAATTACTTGTTCGGTTATCTTCGAATTTTATTCTCTTTGACTTTCACGATTTTAATCTACATATTTTAGAAAGTTTGATTAAACTTGAGCACGAATTTCTTTTTGTAGATAGAGTACTGTTTTTATTTTTCTTTACTTCCGGTAAGAGTGATATCTGAACTAGTTTATGGTTAGTATTAACTGATTACAAAAATCTGACAGCATGTGCTTAATCTGTTTCTCGTTTTAATTCGAGTATAGTTAATGTCATAAAAGAAATTCATCTATAATGGAGTAGATTCATTTAGATTAGGAAGAAGTTTGGTTAAAAAATATTGAAAAATAAAATGATCTGAGATTAGCTTTGCCTGACATTGATCTTTTCGGTTTAGATAAAATGCATCAGTAAGAGAAGGATATTAACAAAGTATTATGTCAGGTAGAATTCAGAAGAGTGCTACTAAGCAGAAATTTCTAAGATAGAAAATAACAAAATATCAATCTTGCTTATATTTGTTTCTCTCTGTTTGTGATTTTTGAGAGTGCATAAGAGCAGATATAGTGAATATAGCAGAGTTATAATAGGAAGAAGAATTCAGTGGTGATATAATCTTCTTAAGATAAATAAATAAAATAAAAAGAAAACAAAAACATAGTGATTTTGATAAGAAGAGTAGTAGGATTAAGAATTAGAGAAAGTGGATATAGGCATTGGTGTAAGACTGAGATTCACACTATTACATAAAAGAAATGTGCTAAGAAACATAAATGACTCTCCTCTTTTCAGACCGTCTATAGACAGTAGCTGAGGATCTAGTTATAAATGAAAACACCAGGAAAGTGATATAGAATTGAAAGTTGATTAGAAGAAGATTGCATTTATCAAAGAAGGATTAGAATTGACCTCTCTAGGGTTCGACCCCTCATAGAGCTATACTGTTGGAGGATAGAAATTAAGGGAAAAAATATATTAGAAGATAATATAATTGATAAGTCAAATTAAACCACCATAACGATGTAGGATTTAAATCCTAATTAGGACTTATCAGGGCCTACATAGGCATTAACTAGTAAGATATATGGACCTAAATGGTTACATACAAAAGGTCTATAGATGTTTGTAGATATAAACATAATTATAAGGACTCTTATGAAAAATCTACATACCAAATGTCTATAATGATGAATATTATGTGACCTATAAGCCAATCACACTTCCATGTATCTTGTTTGTGTTCATTGAAATGATATTTATTTGTTTTCATTCTTGTGTGATGTTTGTAATGAAGTGCATGAGCATATGTAATGACTAAGTGAATTATGATGAGATCATAATATAGTGATTACTAGTCTTTAAACATATGTTCTAAATATTCCTATTCATGGAATATTCGAGAAGGACATCGAATTATCCGAAAAGAATATCACTATCTGATCCGATTCATATGATCAGTATGACTGATCATGTAGCCAACGGTGCAGAGACACTAAGGATAAATAGTTGATTCTCTTTGGAGAAAGAGTTCAATGAATTGATCCGTATGAATCTTTGAATGGTAATTATGCTTGACAATCAATCAGGTTGATTCATGTCACGGTTGTGTATGTGGTCCTCCTAATTTAAGATGTCAAAGACATCTTGTGGACGGATGATTGTGTTTTGATTATGACTTACGAATCCCTAGCCATGGGATATCTAAGACATCATATATTGGATACCGCATGAAGTCCACGAAGATGATTGTGTGATCAAGATGGGATTATCCACCCTCGGTATTTGAGGAGATTGACTCGAGGAATGAGATGCGATAAAATCCATGGCCAAGGTAGTGAAAATGTCAAAGGAGTTCCAATGATTTTCTACCCGCATCAGTATTAACTTGAGTGACCGATTAGGGTTTAACAATTGACCGTACCATGAATCATTCATGAGTCTCGAGCAAATGCAGGATTATACATACATGATAATTAAGGTTCTCTGGTTCTGGTGTCGATACCAGTTTTGTATGAAAACCTAAACTTATACCTAACTTTGGTTCAGTGTCGGTGACGGTATTGTTCAGTGTCGGTTCAATGTAACCTATGATTTTGGTGATATATTATTTAAGTTAAACATAAATTAAGAGTATTGAAAAGAGATCATCACATCCTAATAATATTTAACACATCAATAATTCAAGATAAAAGCTTGATATATGTAAAATTTAGCCATTAAAAATTGTTAAAATTAAAATTCTCAAGAGAATAAGCAATAGAGTTTGAGAAAATTATCATGTCACAAGTCTACTTTCTTCAACTTATAAATCTATTTTATCATCTCGGGTGACATCCTCACGACTCAAAGACTTTAAGGTCAACAAAGCGGATATAGTGTTGGGCTCTAGCCTTCCTCTTCTAAATGTGATAATTCCTGGACGGGAGATAGTTTCAAAGAGAGAGAGAGAGACAAAGGTTTGAAGAGAGACTGTTTGAGAGAGGAAAGTGTCTTTGTGTACATGAGGAAAAAGTTGGGATAGGTTGCTAGCCATAAGTTCAAAGAGAGATAGTTAGAGAGAGAGAATTTCAAAGAAAAACTTTTAGAGAGAGAGTAGTTCAAAGAGGGACTTTTAGAGAGAGAGATAGAGACGATAAAATATAGATTGTTAGAGAGAGGGGAATTTCCGGGGGGGGAAGAGAGGGAGAGATAAAAGTTAGAAGAGAGACCGTTAACGAGGGAAAGATTTACCACAGCTAGAAAAGTTCCAAAACACTTAGAGATTTACAACTAGGGAGGTAAAAAAAAGAAAAGACTAATAGAAAGAGAGGGAGGGTTATAGAGAGAGACACACAGAGAGAGAGACACAGAGAGAGAGAGAGAGAGAGAGAGAGAGAGAGAGGCGGAGGGTATGAAGAGTCTGTTAGAAGAAGAGACAAATTCAGGGTTCATTGGACAAAGGGTATGTTAGAGAGAAACTCTGGGCTGCAAGGGAATGATCCTTCTCCGTGATTCAGTTCTTCCATGTCAAGGAAATAAGGGAAGAGAGACAAATGAGTTATCAAAAAGATGAGCAAACAAGGTCTGAAGGAGAGACTGATAGATACTTAAGGGAGTAGCAATTTAGTAGTAGCAAATACGAAGAGGCTCAGTGAGGCTGTGTGAGAGAGAGAGAGAGAGAGAGTAAATTACTATTCGACGTGAAGGGAAAAAAGGTTTCATGTTGTGAACACCTCGTCTCCTTTGAGGAATATCTTTATAATCTATCAAAAAATCAACATAAACAATTGTGGTGGCTGCACGCCGCCTTGAAGCTGCGTTCCCAGTCATCGATCGGCTGAAATTCTGCGTGGAAGCTGCGTTCCTGGTCATCTCCAAAACCATACTGAAAATTTTCTCTTCAAACCTTTGATTTAATGGAAATCTTTCAAGTTTCAACTCACATTGTGGGCAAAAGAGAGAGAAAGCTTCATGAGAAAGAGACAAAGTTTCTTGCACCAAAATTCCTAGTAGCAGACTTATAATTGCTGATAACATGCTGTATCTCTCTCTCGCAATTCACAATTAACCCTAAGAGTGACTGAGTGTGTGAGAGAGTGAGAGAGAGAGAGAGAGAGAGAGAGAGTGAGAGTGAGAGAGAGAGAATTTCATAATTTTGATTCTCACCGAAAGTGACAACCGAAACCTTTGGTTGGACCATTTTTTACCACTGCCGGTGTCGGTTCGGTTCAGTTTTTCGGTATTCGGTATGGTTTTGGAGATCCTGAATGGTAATTGATGACATAAAGCTTCTATAAGTGAGTTCTTGCATACTCCACATATCGTAGAATACGTGATGTAGCTTGGCACCCAACGGGCTGCCAACTCAACATATCTATTGGGTTAAATTGATCCCCTATTAATTAATATATATGTTGATGTGGATAATTAATTAAGGTTGACCAATAAGGTGTATTTGGTCGACAGAGTTATAAAATAGTAAGATATATGAACCTAGAGGGTCACACACATAAGGTTTCTAGATGTTGGTGGATAAATAAATAATTATGAGGGTTTTTATGAAAAATCTACATACCAAATGTCTATAAATAGAGGGAGAACAACCACAACTCAAGGTGCCTATGCAAGCCTTGAGAAGATCTTTGAAGAAGAGATACAACCATCTAGAGATTGTACGTATCCCACTAGAGGCTAGACACTTGAATAGCTTCGAGGACTCCTTCAAGAGGACCTTGTATGTTTTCTCAGACATATTAGATGATAGGATCATCTATTATTGGTGTCTCAATGTATTAAATATTCGATTCAATCTATTCCGTTGTATTCGATGTTTTGATCAAAATTTTGGAAGATTTATCAACCGAAGAGTCCAACGGGAAGATGTAGACAATTTTTGTCAGTTGCCATATTCTATAATTGTCTTTAATGTGGGCATCATGGTAATGACTGCATATGGATTAAAAAAAATCTCTCTATTAATAAAATCATCAAACAATGGAAGAGAATGGCATATTATGTCCTTGCAGGAATGCCATGACATTGTAGCACCAAAGGTGTGCTTGTTGAAATGTTGAATATGCCAATGGTATAGCACCAACTACACGAGAGAAGTCTGAAAGAGATGGAAAGGTGTCAGAAATGCAGTGCTAGATGTGCCATTAGAACTAGAGATGTCCAAGTAGCAATGTCATATATGTTAGTGGCATAGAATTGACTAGAGTAGAGAGAGAGAGAGAATAGAGAAATAGAGAGGTGTTGCAACATCATAATGGATGTCATGATGCAATACTGGATATGACACCATGGTAGATAACTAAAATGTAATGTTGTGAAATGCATGCTCTTGTGTGTGGACATCTACTGCATGGGGGCTCTCAGTCAACATGGATGCTTGAACTTGTGGGTGTTGATAACAATCTCTTGGAGAGATTAGAGAGATTTCTTCATCTCTCTCCAACCATGATGTAGATGATTGGGGTGGATGAAAACTCAATGACGATATGGCCAAGGTTGAGATGATAATATTTCTCAAGTGACCTTTTAGGGTTCTCCCTGTCTCTTGGATAAGATGATGGTGGTCAAATGTGAAATGATGATAATTGCCTTTTCAAAATTATCCCCAGAGAACTAGTCAATGTTTAGGAGTGTGGCAATGAGTCCCTAAATGGTCCACATGGTTTTCTATTCCCTCCCTTCATGAAGAGATACAAATCAAGGGACATATCCCAATAAATAGTCAAATCTCTTTGAGTGTCCATTTACTCATGAGATGCCTTCTCCGTTCCCTCTTCCCTTGTTTTGTGTCTTTGTAACCATTTTGCAAGCAATCTCTCAATGTAAGTGCCCATTTCTTGATGATGACCCCTTTGTTACAATTGAGAATTCTAATCTAAAATATCTATAAAATTATTTTTTATGGATAAGTTTTTGCATGTATCTTGCTTTTGTCCTAGAATTGGGATTCTGGCATGCTTCTCATTCTCTTTGGATTAACAGAAATGTTCTTCTCCCCCTTCCTTTTATTATTTCTTTTGGTTTTTGCTCCCCTTTCTCCTTATTCACGATTTAGAGATCATAAAAAATGGTTTCATTGAACAAAGAACTCTAGAATATTCAGGAAATAGTGAATCTGCACTGCCCATGTGAATTGGTTTCCATTATATTGTTGTTAAGGCCAAAATTCTGAATCCATGCTCCTATAAATCGAGAGTACCTTAGGATAGCCACATATCTTGAGAATTTTGTGATCACTAGACATTCTTGAGAAGATAATTTGGTCCCATTGAATTAGAATCCCTGATTAGTCCAAAATAGTAAGATCTGAACTTCATTTTCAAAATCCCCCAAGAATTCATTGTACGTAAATCTCTATGCCCAAATGTCTAGAGTTCATCTGAACTTCTCTAACTACAAAGTCAACTAATAAATTCTTTGCCCTTCTCTCCCAAATGGGATTCTCAGTTTTCGTTGAAATTGAAACTTGATCAAATCAAAGTTTAGCAGCCATCCACTGACGCTATTTTTTCTGCTTTACATACTTGTCTTTTTGTTGTCATCCTGTAATTGACTTGGACAAAAAAAAATACAATGCACAGTGCAAGTTCCAGAAATATGCTAATACTGTGAAATGTGAAACAAATGATCAAGAAGAAAAATCAAGGATACCACCAATTGACACTATCTTGAACCATAAGCCAACCAAAGAAAAATACTAATCTACTCACTTATAAAAAATCAAGTCAATTTAAAGGCAGATGGTACTACCAAGCAATTATCCTTGCCCCAAGGATTAAAACCACACCTTCAAAATCAGTGATCTGTTGTTCTTTCTCCTGCTCACAGATAGTCCACCCTTTACTGTTTTATTGATTATTCTTAGAATGTTATAGCTTGATTGTTGATTTAAAAAAAAAAATCAAATATGCTACGAGCCTCACCCAGTCTTGAACTGTAAATTCAAATTTGACGAGCACTATAATTTTAACCCTGTCAACACAGCCAACTCCCATCAAGTTAACAAAGATCCCTGCACATATATATCTATATATATATATATATTTATCTTTGTTCTTTTTATAAGGAGTTTCCAATCCTCCAAGTGAGGGTGGCGATAGCTGAGTCGCATCAGACTTTTTTCTTGAGATTTCACCGTCACTCTTACATAAACTCCAATTTGACCAATGTCTCTTTCTTCTTGTTCTCTGCAAAAGAACCTCACTTGATTTTACTTAGCTTCCACCATCTTCAAGTGGCCATTCATACAGAGTAGAGTTTCCAATATCCTTCCCAACTGAGGGTGGGATGAATCACCTGCGGTGAACTCATGAACTTCTCCACCCACCTCAACAGAGCTTCCACCGGGCATTTTCTTCAAGCCATAATCTCTAATCATCATCCTCATCCTCCCCACATCTCTCCATTTCCCCTGTGAAGCATAAATATCAGAAAGCATGGAGTAATTCGCACTGTTATGGGGCTCCAGCTCAAGAAGCCTCCCCATGGCGAGTTCTCCAATCTCTGAGTCTCCAATGCTCCTCGCTGCCGCCAATAGAGACCCCCAAATAGCTCCATTAGCCTCAAATGGCATTTCTTCAACCAACTGCTTAGCTTCCCTCACTAGACCTGCTCGACTCAGAAGATCAACCATGCACCCGAAGTGTTCAATCCTTGGTCTAATATTGTACCTGCAACGCATGCGATGGAAGAGAGTGCGGCCCATAGAGACAAGGCCGGCATGGGAACAAGCAGAGAGAACAGCTACAAAGGTGACATCATTAGGGCTGATGTGTTCCTCCTCCATGCGCCGGAAGATCTGAAGAGCTTCTACGGCTAGCCCGTGGAGAGCCATGCCAGAGATCAGAGTGGTCCAAGTGATGACAGTTCTTCGAGCCATTCCTTCGAACACCTCCAGGGCTTTAACAATGCTCCCGGACTTCGCATACATGTCAATTAATGAGTTCATAAGAGGGATGGGCTTCTCAAGGCGGCGCCTCTGAATGTACTGGTGGATCCATTCACCTGTTCGGAGGGCACCCAATTGGGCGCAAGCAGAGAGAGCTGCTAGAAGAGCAATCTCATCAGGTTGAACATCATCATCTATCTGCATCCGATGAAAGATCTCCATGGCTTTTGTAGGCGACCCAATTTGAACATACCCAGAAATGATGGTCGTCCATGAGACAACATTCCGCGCTGGCATTTGCTCGAAAAGATCTTGCGCGCTGCCCATATCCCCCTGCTTACTATAACCCCCTATTATCGCATTCCAGGCGATTATATCTCTCAGGGACATTTCCTCGAACATAAGACGAGCGTCATTGAGAGCAAAGAGACTATAAAGGTGAATGAGAGCCGTGCTGACGTGGACGTCGCTACAGTGCCCAGTTCGAACGATTTGTCCGTGTATTTCTTTCCCCAGATCATTCGCAGACAAGTGAGCCGCCGCTTTTAGAACGAACGGATAGGAGTAAGTGTCCGGGCGAAGGTGACGTAGATGAAGCTCGCGGAAGATATCAACGGCGGACTCTGCAAATTCCGTCTGCGCCAGAGCTCTGATCATGGTATTGCAGAGGTAAATATCGGATCTTTCTTTTCGGGAAAAGACGGAGAGAGCGTAGGAGCTGAATCCTGTTGCGGTGCAACTATTCAAGTATATGCTGAGGAGGCGATTGTCCTGGTCCAGCCCACGTGAGACCATGAACCCATGGACTTGAGCGATGTGGGCGAAGACATCGCAACGGCAGAGTAAAAATGTGAGCCGTTGCTCTGCGTGAAGGAGGCACGACGAGGAGAAGAAACGAAAGGAGGCCCATCCCCATGGCATTGCATGAGGTGCATCGTTCTTTTTTTGCCTTAACAGATGGGGTGCAACTTAACTCTTACCTCTTCTTTGAGTAGATCCCGTTCGTGTGGCGATGATGTCCGAATAGAGTTCTCCAAATCTCGTCATGCTCTGAAGGAATGCGGGCGAGCTATCTTTCTCGTCATCAGCTTGAAAATACTTCATGCCCAAGTGGGCCGTCGCAATTGATGGGAGTTGTCTACACTTATTGGGCAGGTGGGCCATGCCGATTCCCATCGGAGTTGTCTGCTGTCAGTTTCATCTTTGGATGACCGACCAAGCCCATGATCGGATGGCCCGTTAAGGAGGCCATGCCACTGTCATACGTCATGCACTACCCTATGATCCCGTGTTTTCATAATCTCTATACGATGAAGGTCAGATCAACATCTTACCATGACCATAGCCTAAATTATATAAATAATCATTTTGACCTTCAATTTATGAAATTAAATGTGATTTAATAAAATCTTCAGTCGAGTGTCTAAATATGAGGCAAATTGTGATTTATAAGATATAAATATTATTTTTAGTAGTTAATCAAGAGCGATAATTGTTGAAGCCAGTTGATTCTAGAAAGAAGAATAATTTTGATGGCATCATGAGACCTCTATAATCCCAAATGTTTTATATAGTCATTTTATTTTAAAAGAATGGGGAGGAAACGATGATAAGAAAATGATAGATGAGAAAAATTATAATATAAAATTATGATTACTGTACAGATGAATCTATATATGTAAGAAATATTTTTGAGACAAAGTTAGAAAATAGATAAAAAATCTTCTAAAAATTTATGCCTTTTGGTTAAGATCTACAAAAGTTTTATGAGCTAAGAAAAGATAATCAAGTCCTAAACTAATATTCATGAGAATATTATCAAGAAACATGGGAGTCACAAATCCTACTTTTTCTAGGAATTGGGAATCTTGTGCTCACAACAAAGTGTTTTTTTTTCATTTACTAATTCTACCCACTGATAGGGAAAAGAAAGTGAATGATTACAATGAGAAAGGATTTGCATTTGTAGAAGTTTTATTTGGACTCCTCTCAACATTTCTCCACTACATTGGATGTCTTATTCCTTCTACCATTTTCATGGAAAAATATAAAATTTCAATCTACATCTACAACATTTCCCTTCTAGGAACTACTTTCATAGGCAGTGGAAATTCTTCAAGTTTCTTATTTTCAGGGTGGATTCGGGCATTTTCTGAATTGATGATTTCTCTTATTGTTGACTACTAAGTCAATGATGGAAATGATGCTTATGGTTGGATTCCACTCAGCATAATTGTCCCTCATTTAGTGCCGCTTGAATTAAGCATTACTTCTAAGGTTGTTGGGCACGATTTAGGTGGAATTTGATGATAATACTTTCTTGGATTGCTAATTTTTAGATAAGATAGCTTTTCAATGTTTTATTTCCCATCATTTCCTTCTCGGCCTTGCCTTGATTATGAAGGAGATTTCAATCAAATGGAATAATAACATGATATTTGTATTTTTTTAGTTAAAATCTAATAGTTATAGTATCTTCACACAATTGGTTGCATCAGAAGAAGATCCATGACTACTTTTCCAAATTTTGGTGCTCTTTTTTTATTACATAATCCACTTGATCATCCATATTTACTTGATTATATCCAAAAGTCAATGTTTCCCAAAAAAATTTACCTTATTCTTTGGTTGGAAGATATGAATGAAATACATTCTATAAATCTTGAAATTCCATTGAAAATTCAAAGTTCTTCTTTTGTGCTATGCAGAATGTTTGTTTTTTTCATTGCCCACTTTGACCTTTTGGGATTTAGAAATCTTCATGTACATTAATTTTTTTAAAGGTATTCTAAAATAGAGAAGTTAAAAGTAACAAGGGAATTATAAGAATTTATCACATCATTGTTCTCCATACATGCTTTCCTACTAGTGCTTTTCAAGCTCTTGCTTTTCAGAAGAGATGTGTCCCCCCCATTTTTTTTACAATTTTTGTCTTCAATACTTCTACTCTTCCAATTAATTTATGTAATTAATCAGTCATTTAAAAAAGCAAAAATATTAATGTACAATTTCTAATGAGTCTAGGTCATCGTGCAATTTCTAATGATGTTATGAGGTTCTAGTTCCAGTTCCTCTAATGATGTTAAGAGGTTCATGCTTAAAAGATTCAAAATTATAATCCCATCTAGTGATATTTTCAACATGCTAAGTAGATCCCTTGAAAATTTGTTCTCCCATTGACAACCATACCTTCTTTCTCATGGAGGTTAAGTTATTATGGGAAGAAATTTGAGAGAACCCTTGAAGCGTATTCTTTCGGTCATTAAAAACACAATAACAAGTGAAAAAAGCCTAGTTTCACTTAAAATTGAAGTTAACTAAGATTAATTAACTATAATAGTGATAAGGGGTCAAATCCACATAGAAGAAATGATTATTTTTTTGGATTTTAATTTGATCAAATTGGATGATGAATTGGGGTGAGAATTTAGGAAAATAATATAGAATTGAAAAGAGAACTCAAAGATGTTTTTGTAGAATTAAAAATCACAAAAATAGGATTTAAATCCGAGAAAAAAAATCAAAGAGAG
This sequence comes from Lemna minuta, assembly GCA_024174645.1. Classification (NCBI taxonomy): domain Eukaryota; kingdom Viridiplantae; phylum Streptophyta; class Magnoliopsida; order Alismatales; family Araceae; genus Lemna; species Lemna minuta. Next base: position 7,638,893 of record CM044104.1, on the reverse strand, counting down.
AAACTTGTTTGTGACGTGGGTGTGACAAAAAAAAAATCAAAAAGTTCTATTAATCGATGAATCAAAATAGAAATATAATACTAACGGATTATAGATTAGGAAAATCAGAAAGAACTATCCTAAAACCATCATGAAATTGATCCCATTAATTTCCAAATTAAGGGCTTTTCATTTCTTGAATTCAAAGTGATAATTTAAAGTTCAAGTGACTATTTCTCCCAAATTTCTCATGGAAATCTTGATTATGAATGCTCAATTGAACAAAAATGGGTCTAGAACATGTTTTATCAAGAGATTTGAGGAAGAACTATCCTGATAGTTTGATCAATAAAAATTTCCAAAAATACACACAACATCAAAGAATGAGAGAGCATGAATATAAGGCAAATCAGGTGTAACTGTTGGATTTTCTTATTCGATGAGATTAATGGCCAAGATTAAACACAAGAAGATGGACAAAATTGTACATACTCATTTCATTCTACTCTCAATTTGTGGCCTCTGATGTTATCCATCAAAAGCAAACACACGATAATGTTATGTGGTGACTGATAACATGCATATATAACTTAAATTCTTATCTTATTTAACAAATATTCATGCTTCTTTATGTAATTATGATGCATGTTATCATAGTTTTATGAATTTTCTCCATTGGTATGCCTTTTTACTAAAGTCCATATTTATGCATTATTTAGGGTTAATTATGTGTTTTATTGATGTTTGATCTTTTGCAAGGTTAAATAATTGGAAATTAACCACTTTCCTTGAGTTATTTTGACTTTAGTAGATGATTAAAAGAATTAATTTCAAGAAGATAATTATAGGATGATATAAAATAGAATTTTTAAAGGATTATTTAAGTTTATTTTGAATTCATCCTTATTTTCTTGTTTGGATTTATATTTTAGATGACATGATATTAAAAATGAAGAAATTTGTGATCCAATGGAGAAAATTTGTGTTAAAAAGGAATATAAATGAAGATATGAATTTCTTAATTTTTTAGAATTTTTCTGAATTTTATTTTGATTTTTCAGATTTTTTTCAGATTTTATTTTACTAAAAAAATAGCAAAAAGGGTTGTATTTATCATGCGGGACCCTTAGAGCTGACGCAGCGCACGACCGACACGTGTCGGGGCCACGTGAGCCCGCGTGGACACCTACATGGTGCCTACGTGGCATGAATGGTCTTCGGGCTGGCAGGTGATGGCCCCATGAGTTAGTGGGCCCATGTAAGAAGTTTGGGGTGTACTAGGCCCATACGGGTGACACATCCCTTAAGACAGGCTCCACCTTATATACACGTTATTTCCCTTTATTTATTTCTGTGTGGGACTACCTTGTTTCTAAAGTTTTGCAGGACGCGTGGCGAAGCGTGGCGCGTTGGATCGATCGCGTCAAGTCAGGAGTGTTAATTGGGTGGATTCCGGTCCTCCCGATCATTACCAGGACACGTGCATAAATCGCGACATAAGTCGAATCCTATGGTCGCGATTTAATCGCGTCATCGACGAATCTCAGCGTGACACGTGGCTTCATGTGGTTTCTCAGATTAAGATCGGACGGGCAAAAAATGAGGAGATTGTAGGGATCATGGCCCACTTAAAGTGCACGATCGTGGCCGTCCAACCGCTCTTCATCAGATCTAACGATCCGCGATTTTGCGACGATTTTTCCTATAAAACGATGTTCTTCCTCTTTGAACTTCAACTCTTGATTGAATCCTGAAGAGATTAAGAAATTTTGGAGCAAAATCATAAGTTCTTCATGATCCCCCCCGCATTCTAGACTCAATTGCGATCAGATTGAGGCAAGATTGCTCACGAATCGTTACAAGATTTGATCAAAATCTCCACTTGAACACCGAAAGTACGTCGAAGAAGAAATTGAGCAAATACACTTCAATCAACGCGATTCGAAGCCTAATCTTCACGTCAATTGGGATTAGTAGTGTGATTCAATCATTACTCTTTCAATAATTGTAATTTAGATTAGATTTAGATTGTTAATTTTATTTTAGAAATCGAATTGTTCTTCATTTTCGCCCAAATTGGGTGCGAATTTTTACTGATTTTGAAACAAGGAATTATCCTTGATCTTAAGTCCAATTTGTTTGATTTTGGTTTCATTGGATTCATTGTTTCATCAGCTTTCCGTGTATAGCTAAATCGTAAAATTTCATCATCATTTGACAGTTTAATTTGACGTTTGACCATCGACTATTCATTTTTAATACGAATTTGGGTGTTGACTTGCGGGAGCAATTAATCTCAAAATACAAGGTGAAATTTGACAATTTTGGTCACTTTGGAATCCTATTGTTGTTAGATTTCTATTCATATGTCAATTTCATGATATGGATATCATTTGGTTAGTCAATTTGATGATTTAAACCGAAGCGTTCATTTCGGGATTTTTCTAATTTTTGATTTTTAATAAATCATAATAAATCGCATTCTTCTTGAAAAATCACGAATTATAAATCAAAAATTTTCCATTTTCTCTCTAGTTTTCTGAATAGATAATTTTCGTAATATATTAATTTTAATTTATTATCTGATTTTACAGAAAGTCAACAGTTGGTCAAAGTCAACGCTTTGACCTTGACATTTGACATTTCTTCGTCAAATCAGTTTCTAAATTTTTAAAATATCTTATTTCTTATATTTATATCATTATCATTTATAAAAAATTAGTTTAACTTCTTACAAACCTTAATTAAACCTAAGTTTGACCAAGTCAATTCTTCGATCAAAGTCAACCGTGTTCTTTGTGGATCGACCCGATATTTACACTATACTTGATTTCATATTTTTTTTATTGTGAGTTCGGAATTATAAATTTTGTTTGACCGACGTTTGTGTGTTTTCAACGACCGCATAAATCGTTTCTTCAGTGACCATCACAAGAATCATGACACTACAATTTTGAATTCATATTTGTTCATCACAAGCCGACTATTAACCACTTTACAAATAATTCAACAACTTGGACATCTTACACATAAGCCTAATACTAGCATATCAGAATTTTTAATTTTTCTTTCAACTAAGACACATCATCTTGAGAATACCACCTTAAACTTACTAACATGCTTTTCTAGTTTTTATATGTTTGGTAAAAAAAAAGGTACCTTTTATGTCCATAATCTGAAAATTGTGTCTAAGGCACATTTTTAGATTTAATCGATTTGTGACATTCATGGTGACTAGGATTGGCGGCAATCAATCAATCGCCATATTGAATGAAAATCAACGATAAGATCGAGGGGATCGGATTGACATTATCGAATCCCTCAATTTGATTGTTAGTGTGCCAAAGTCGAACTCGATCAACCAGTGATTGAGGCTCAAATATCGATTGAGGCGGGGATCAAACGAGAGGTCAATTCTTGATCTGATCGTTGATCAGATCGAGAAGCAAATCAAACGAGAGCTCAATTTTTTTAATTTTGAAAACTTTAATCATTTTTATGTTTATTTTAATTTTCTATTAATCTTTTAGTGCAAATCGACAATCACTTGTTGGATCGTGCTATCAATTGGATAAAGGGGTCACAATCTAACCTTTAATCAGATCGAGGAAGTGATCGACACCCCTCAATCCGACTGGTCGAGAGGATTGATGAACATAAAATCGATCACAATCCCGCTTTGATCGGATTGGATCCCATTGCTGTTCCGATCTGGATCAAGCGACCTCCTCAACTGACCTGCAATAATGATCAGTTAAACGAGCTGATCGAGTATTTTGTTTATCATATTTATCAGTCTGTATTCCCTCAAACACAGACTCTTGGTTAATGATTTCTTATCTGCCTGCTCTTCCCCGGCCCGAACTATTTCAGCCAACAGCTAGCGAGCTCCTTTTCATTCATCGTTGTCAACTCCTGACAGTCAGTTCCTCGTTCATATTTTTACCTTCTCTGTGTCGAAGGGTCCACGTCGAGAGACCATGAATAGTGTAAGGTTTGAGAGTGTCGACGGATAAGTGAGCCAGCGAGAGGCCCACGCCAGAGCCACGAGATTTCGTGGCGGGAATCGGAACCACATGGATGGCTACAGCCGAAAATCATGGCCTCCCTCAACGCATAAAGATCCACGCGGAGCTGCCAGTTGGGTGGCAACGCGTCCAAGTTCATACGATCTACACGGAGCTGACAGTTGGCTGGCTCGCGAACAGAACTTTGCGCCGCCGGGTGGCCTGTCTTTTCCTCTCCTGTGGGTTAACCTGATCTGCTAGAGACGTCTCTCCGTCGCTATCTGCCGACAGGGTCCTTGGGTACAGCAGAACTGTTCTTGTGGGAACCACGCATTCGATAAAATCTGACCCGAAAAAGATTCGGAAATGCGGTTAGCTGTAGATTCTGAAACGGACCCAACAGAAAAAGAGTGGCAGGTGGCAAAGAGGGAATGGATGCATTATCCACGATAGAAGGCTAGTCGGACATGGAATATGTTTGACCATTCAATTGGACGTCAAATCGCATCGTAAGTAGATAGAACGCAATTGTAAATTCCTTACTAGTCTAGAGTAGGGTTCGCCCGTTTCCAACGGTGCCGGGTGCCGTAGCCGGAAACGGTGCCGAAACACGGCATCGGCAATAAACAGCACCCGGCACCTAAAAAAACGGAAACGGCACCAGCACCAGGTGCTGGTGCCGTTTTCCCGGCATCGGCAATAGGTGCCGATGCCGGACGTTCGGCATCGGCTACGTTGCCGAAAAACAGTAACAGTGCCATATCCCGTTAGAGTTTAAAATAAACTCTAATATATATATAGATTAACGAATCGGCTACATTATCGGCTATAAACGGCACCGGCTACACGCGGCACTTATTCCGGCTACACGCGGCACTCGGCTACGTTCCCGTTTTTCCGTAACACACGGAAAAACGGCAACGGCAATAGGTGCCGTTGCCGCCCTCATGGTGCCGATGCCGCCACGAGATGCCGATAGGCGAACCCTAGTCTAGAGCAAGCATTCATACGTTCTTGATAAAATCAAAGATTAAAAACACGAATAGATCCAGAATTCATAGATTCTTCTTAATCATGAGTACAAGAGAATCAAAGTCCATGAATGATGGGAGTGAAGGGATGGGGAAGGATAGGGTATTGCTCATTCATCTAACCTGTTTGGCTATCTATCTAAAAACCATAGCCTACTGGATTAGCTAAGACACGCAGGATAACTTAAAAACCCTAATTCTCTGGCTCCAGAGAGGGGATAGATTCTCTCCCCATCGGGCCTTGTTGAAAGGAGGAATTTCAGGGCATCGACGGAATTCTACAGGCTATGTACATCGCGAAAAAGAAAGGCCGAAACTTTGACGCCTCGATGCTCATCTCCAAGCAGTTACAGGCGCCTTCTCCGAGGGCCTTTGGCGCTGGTGGGCTCAATGGCGAAGGATCCTTGACCGGCCCAGTAACTGGCTCTGGCTTCAATTCTGACCCACCAGCGTAAGTGAAGGAGAGATCTTTATTTGCGCTCAAAGCCATGAGCTCAGACTCCTCCAGCCCTTTTGCTGGCCCAAGACTGCATCTCTCTGTACCGTGCTTTGCTAATGCGTCTCTGAACTTTTTGATCTGGACAATAGAAGAAATAGCGTCAAAAGGGTTCAAAGAAAGAAGCAACTTTGATCTGAAGAAATGTTGGGAACAGAGAAGGGAAAGCTTACAGTGGCGTTGGTGCAGCTGAAACTGCAGAGGCGTCCTTGAGCCCCTCTATAGAATCTGAAAAAGGGTAGGACGTGGACGTTCAAACTGTAGCACATGGATTTGTGCTTCTCGTGGTTGATCTGGAGGAAGAGCACATCCGGATTTAATTCCGCAAACTGGCAGACCTGTGCAAAGGGAAACGGATCAACAAAAATATCCAGAAAAATAAACGGCGTTTTACAAAGTAAATACCTTGGGATGGAGAGCTCTGCAGCCAGCACAGCCAGGAGAGAAGAAGTCAACGATCACGAGCTTGTCTCCCGCGTCATTCAAGGAATCCACGAGCTCTTCCGCTGAAGTGATCTCCTTCATGTTAGGCTGGATGCCTTTCTCCCACCATTTCATGGCCTTTCCCGATACTGAGAGTCATCTGAGAGAAGAGAATTGAAGGAATAAGCACCCACTAGATCTAAAAATAGAAAAAGTGTTCTCAGGGCTTGGATTGACATATAAACCCCAAGATCTGAGAAAAAGGAAGCAATGATAGTTTCTTTTCCAAGATTCGAGACTCCGAGTCATGAAAATACCTGAATAGGTGCAGCGGCCGCTTGATGAGAAGTTTTCTGGGTTTTCCCCCAATTTTTCTCGACCAAAGCCGTACCATGGAAATCAGATCCTGAAGAGAAGCTCAAAGACTCGATCCGATGTTGCGATCGTCCGAAACAGGAGTGGGGGAGGAATCGCTGCCCACAGGATGTCACGATCCCGCTCCTTGCCAGAGTATCAGCCATCTTTCGATTACGATCAGAAGAAAAATTCCAAAGAGAGGAAGTTTTCCCAAACTTTCACGCGACAAAGAGAAGTAGATATTAGATAGAGAGGTGAAGAACAAGAGCTCGGTGGCTGCGAGGAGAAACGCTATCCACACCCCCTTTTATTACAAGCGCGTGCTCTCTCTCTCTCTCTCTCTCTCTCTCTCTCTAAAAGTAAAACAAAATCCACAAAAGGTATTGCCTTATCTACTCTATTTCTTAGGATTATCTTATTTCCAGCCGTCGATCTGTTGGGCTGGCCAGAGCAACAGCTTCGGTGGACGGTGGATGCCTCAGCAACGTGGCCCCCTAGAGAAGCAAGACTTTCCTGATGCTTCGCTTCAGCCAGAATACGACACGTCGAAAACTGGTGAGAATCTCGAGTACCACCTGGCTTGCATCGCAAAAAAAAAAAAAAATCTCGTATTTTCGTATAATAATTTTGAAGACGAAGCGCGGGTTGATGCTGACGTTTGACCAACGCAAAGGAGGGAGTTCTCACGTAAGGTTGACTTTTTGCGTCGAGCGAAGACCGTGGGGAGTCACTGTTTTCAGTTCCGCGTATATGGTTGACGGAGCCCAACTGGTCGGTGATCTTTCCGTGGAGTCCAAGCAAAGATCTAACCATCCATCCCCGACTATCTCTCTCTCCAGGAAAAGGTAGAGAGAGAGATTTGTGCAGTAACAGTTTGATTCTCCTCTCTCCAGGAAAAAGAAGTTCCTATCTTCAACACATGTGTATAAAGTAGGACCTCCACAATCTTTACATCTTATTCAATGAGCTTGAATACAAGATTTTGCTTTTAGATTCAAATGTGTAAGACTTTTAGATTTTTGAATACAAGACTTTTAGATTCAATCTTGGATCTTGTGGATCATGTTTGAAAAATGATTATAATGATTCATTAAATCTATGCGTCTCTATGGTTCTCTTCAATAGATGCAGTGAACATTCTAGTTTCTTTTTTCCATGAAGATGCATTGATTGATTATTTGATGATGAAAACTCCTAAAGACTCCACAAAACTTCATGAGCAAGAAGTATTTTAGTTGACCATGAATTTTTCTTTCAAAATTATTTATGAATTATTTGTCCCAAGTGATGACAATATTGACATGCACATTGAAATATTCAAATATCTTCCAATCGAGTCAAGTACACTAGTTTTGATAATTAATATCGGGATTACATTTCTGAAAATGATCAAGATCGACATGTAAAAGAATTTTAAAATTCTTTGAAGTGAGTTGAGTGCAACATTCATAGCCAAATCTACTTTATTGATAACCCCTTAAAGAGATTGAATATCTGAATGAGAACAAAAAGTGCTCGAGATAAGTTCATGAGGCCGTAAAAAGTGATAGACCCTATCTTCTTTTTGGGATAGAAAATATGATGGATGTTTTCATGTACTTCTGTTCAATTTAACATTTTAAAATTTTCATATTGAGGAGAGAAAATGGTCGGGAATTTTTTGGCATTTCTTTGGAGTCAATACCAAAGGTTTGTGGTAATTTTTTTAGGGTAAACATCTTATAGTGGCACGACCTTTCATTTTAAGTCCAGATTGTGGCACCACCTTTTTCTATGTCCAGATTGTGGCACCACGTCAGCATTCCCGCTGAGGTGGACGGTTTTCTTATTCTGTCCCCCACCTGGCTACCACTTTTTGTCCACGTCTTCATTCTCTCTCTCTTTATTCTCTCTCTCTCCCTCTCTTTCTCTCTTCTCTTTCTTCTCTCCCCCTCAGCGACGGTCTCTCTCACGACGGAGAGCAGAGTCTCTCTCTCTCTCTCTCTCTCTCTTTCTCTCTTCTCTTTCTTCTCTCCCCCTCAGCGACCGTCTCTCTCGCGACGGATAGCAGGGTCTCTCTCTCTCCCTCTCTTTCTCTCTTCTCTTTCTTCTCTCCCCTTCAGCGACGGTCTCTCTCGCGATGGAGAGCACGGTCTCTCTCTCTCTCCCTCTCTTTCTCTCTTCTCTTTCTTCTCTCCCCCTCACCGATGCTCTCTCTCGCGACGGAGAGCAGGGTCTCTCTCGCGGAGGCTGAACTGCTGCCGCGTTGCGAGCGTTTGAATGGATAAGTCTACCGTATCCAGTAGTCAACGCGAGACGCACACGGTCAAAGTAAGGACCCACGTACAACTAGAAACGGCGGAGAGAACTGTTGACGAGAAGACGGCTGCAAGCGAATGCTTCATCCGGGAGACTATTTCTAAGAAGCACCTCCGACGGAAAGAGAGGAGAGAGAGAGATGCGGCTCCGCCAAGTTTGTGGAGAGAAGGAGGGCGGTTTGATTCGAAGCAAAGCCGGCCAGTTGGACTATAGTGGGACTATAATACATAACGGTGTTGATCCCCACAAACTGCTGAAAAACCTGCAGACCGACTCCGGCGACGAGGCCTCTCCTCACGACCGCCGTCTTCCACAATTTGAACAGGTTGACTTTCTCCGTTGACCCTTGTTCCCGGATCTCCGTTTGATCGATTCTCGGAGATCCCTCGATCTCTTTCCGCTTCACGGGCAGATAGATTCTCCGGGAGTATGGTCTCGCTCTTCCTCTCTCCCCGATGCAAAGAAAAATCAACGCGATAAAATCTGATAAGCGCTTTTGTCGACCTAGTTTGTGGGTTGTTCACTTGAACGGAGAGGAACCTTTCTAGTAAAGCCAGCGGGGCGACTCTGGGCAGGAACATCATCGTGACGAATTGGAGCAGGGCAGGGACTCCCGCTATTCCCAAAGATCCATCTCCATGTTCCTCGCGTGCCTGGGGGCGCACATCAGTAAACAACATCTGACTGTGGGTGTGAGTGTGGCCCTCAACAGGTTAATGAGAGAGAGAGAGAGAGAGAGAGAGAGACCTTGGTGAAAGTGAGGTTAATGAGGTAAGACAGGAACTGGCCACCGGTGATGAGGAAGCCATTGGTACTGAAGAGAGCTCCTCTTATTCGAGCGGGGGAAGATTCGGAGATATAAAGAGGAGAGGTCATTGAAGCCATCCCCACTCCGAAACCCACGAGCAGGCGCCCGACAATGATAACGGCCGGGCTCGGCGCCGCCGCCATTACGATTGCACCCTCGAAGAAGAGCAAGTCAGCAGCGAGAATCGCCCTCCGCCGCCCGAACACGTCGTTCACGTACCCTCCTGCCGCCGCCCCCACGATCGCCCCCGCCACTGCCATGCTTACTATAATTTCCTGAATTCAACAGAAAGTGCGTTCTGTCAGAGAGAGAAAGAGAGGGAGAGAGAGAGACTGTCGCTGAGGGGGAGAGAAGAAAGAGAAGAGAGAAAGAGAGGGAGAGAGAGACCATCGCTGAGGAGGAGAGAAGAAAGAGAAGAGAGAAAGAGAGGGAGAGAGAGAGACCCTGATCTCCGACCCTGAAAATCTTCTCTTCAGCACCCTCTTCTTCCTCTCTTCTGCACCCTCTTCTTCTTGTTGAGGGTGATTTTCCACCCTTAGCCACGGCTAGCGCGCATGGCTCCGCCATGGCGAATGCAGGAAAGCGCTTTGCATGCACAGATGGCATGCAATTGATAAGTGCTACATGACCTGCTGATAGGGCACCTAGTAGCAAGCATGGAAAAGCACCAAATCGTGCCAATAATAGGCTGCTCAGCGAGTGATACAGTAACTACTAAACGGGCGCACTCATGGGGTGCACACTATGTTTTTCAAGGGACCTCGAGTGCACATGTGCACTCATCTCGGCAGAGTGCTACCATAATCACTGAGTTGCATGTTGTGGAATGCGCAGAGTGCTGAAAAGCACGAGCCATGGGGTGCCTTCAGTGGGACACGTGCACTCCAACTTTCAAGAGATAATTTTTTTAGTTTTTCTCCTTGTAAGCCTATAAATAGGCACCCCTAGAGCATCCCTAAGACTATATGAGCATTCCTTTCTTCCTTTAAAGGGTTCTAAGGGTATTTTGAGTGATTTTACTGAAATTCTTCCTCCTTTTCTCATTTTCTTCCTCTTTGAGTGTGTGTACATTTGTGTGAGTGCTCATCACCTTTTGGAGTGCCCATTGAGATGATTAGTAGCAAACACTTCCTCTCTTCCACACCCTCACCATCTCGCTCTCCTCTCCTCCTCTTTCTTGTCTCCTTATGCGCGTGAGGGGGAAATTTTTTGCTCCCCCTCTATTTCTCTTACTTGCTTCCTTTTGCCCTCACTCTCTTGTGTGTGCGAGTGTGCACGCATGAGGAGAGGAGGACAGAAGAAACTCTTCTGTCCTCCTTTTCCCTTTCTACGCAACATCTCTCTCCCTTTCTCTCTTGCACACGCACGTGCAAGTGCATAAAATTCCTCTCATTTCCTCTATGTCTACTGATACTTCATTAGCTCTTTTTCCTCCCAATAATCCTCTTAGTTGTATCCCTTTTAATCCACCTCCATGACTACCTCTCAATCTATATATCTAATTGTCTATCTATCTATCTATCTATCTATCTATCTATCTATCTATCTATCTATCTATCTATCTATCTATCTATCTATCTATCTATCTATCTATCTATCTATCTATCTATCTATCTATCTATCTATCTATCTATCTATCTATCTATCTATCTATCTATCTATCTATCTATCTATCTATCTATCTATTTATCTCTTCTCTCAATCTCTCTCTCTCTTGTCCATATATTTCAATCTCACTCAAACTCATTGAACTTCTCTCTACTTATATATATATATATATATATATATATATATATGTATATCTCCTCCTTCCATCATGGGTTCAATATACCATAAAACATTAGGCCCCAAATCTCTCTTACTATTCTTCCTCTTTCTCTTATTGGGGAATGTAAGAAATTCCAAGGAGGTGCATGCTTAAAGATAATTCAAGGCCAATATCAAAACTCACCCAAGAGATAAAAAAGAATTAATAAAGAGAAAATCATCATTCTTTGTCTTTGGGGACATGTAAAAGTTTTGGAGGAGATGATGGTATCAAGAAGAGGGATATGAATTATACTTGCAAGATTTTTTTGGCATCTAAATTCTTTGTTATATTCATGAAGTTTGTTTCTCAATCAATCACCCATTAATTTTTTATGTGTTTATTATCCTCATTCGAAGGCCAACGTTAAATACATCTCATCCAAAGAGGTTTCTCCGTCTACTCACTACTTACATCATAAAGAAAACTCTTCCCATGTATAATAATGTGTAATAGATGCTTGTAATTATATGTTTATTAATGCACGAGAATGCACAATTTTGTACATTTATTCTTCATGTTGCCATGTTTTGAGTACATTTTCATGAATTATATGCTAATTATCTTAAAATATCAAAATACATTATATTAAGACTAATTTTGCACAATTCATGAGTATAAATTTCAGAAAATAAAATTATTTTAATCTAAGCCTCATTTTTTTGAGATTTAATTTTATAATATTTACATAAAAACAATAAGAGAAATTATTTTCAATTAAGTTTGAAAGTGATCTAGTTTAAAATTTTAAGTGAATTTAGTGAATTTATGAGCAAATATTTTTTAAAATTAAATAATATAATGATAAATATCAAATTCTTGATTTAATAAAAAAAATTTAGATGAAAAAAGAGTTGTATTTTGAAAGATAATAAATTTTCTAGGTTTTGAGGGATTTTTTAAAATAAACTTTCTAAATTTAAGTTGAATATATTTAAGTGAAAATCAACAAAAATGGGGTACATGTAAGTTGAATTTAAATGAATTTTAAAAGAGATCTACTTTTACTTTTATACGTGAATTTTGTGAATTTAATTTGGATGGCTAGTGTGGTAGCATGCCCTTACATGGCATTATATGGCCATGCTTGACGGTGCCATGTGGTCCACAGGTGGCATGTGCATGTCACCTAATTAAGCGGAGTATTATATTTGGTTCATGGTGACCTCATGGCACAATTCGATTCCCTTAGAAACACCAACTTATATATTTGTGAATTTTATGTAATTTAATACATGTGGGACTAAGTTACTTCCTTTTTAGGTGATGTGGCACAACCTAGGGCATCAAATCTCCAAAATTTATCCCAACCCTCTATTGTCACTTGATCAAGGGGGATCACTGACGGATCGTTTTCGTGCGTCGTTAAATCACAAAAATGTTGGTAAATTTTTTTTTATAAAACCGAACTCACAAAGATAAGATAGAAAATCAAGTAATGTGTAAGTATCGGGTCGATCCACAGAGAGCAGGTTTGACTTTAATCGCAGAGTTGACTTGGTCAAACTTAGGTTTAAAAGAGCTTTTAAAGAAGTAAAAATAAGAAGTAATGAGTACAAATGATATAAATAAGCTAAATAAGAAGTTTTAAGAATTTAATTCTCGGGTTTGACAGCGAAGAGTCAAAAGTCAAAGTCAAAGCATTGACTTTGACCAACAACATGTGTTCTGTAAAATCAGAGAATCAAACAGAGTCAGAAGATAACTAAAATTATATATTTGGAAACTAGAGAGAAAATGAAATTTATTAATATATAATTTGTGATTTTTGGATAAGAAATGGATTTACTATGAATTATTGAAAATCAAATATCAGAAACTCCCCGAAATGAACACCTCGGAGGAAATTGTCAAATTGACTGGTCAAATGAAATCCAAGTCTTGAAATTTATATGTCAATGGAAAGCTAAGAACCAGAGGAATCTAAAAAGACCGAAATTATTAAATTCTGATTTGTAAATTAAAAGTAATTGACCCCAAAAGTTAACGTTTGACTTTTGATGAAAGATGAACAGTCCTAGGTCAAACGTCAAATTGGAGGGCCAAATGAACTTGGAATTCGATGAATTTGCTATCCACGGAAAGCTGAGAAAAAGAGGAATCTAATAAAACTAAAATAAAGTGATTTGGAATTATAATCAGAGAGATATCCTATTTTCAAAATCAGTGATTTTTCGGACTGAAAATTGGGGAAAATGAAGAACACTATGAACTAATTTACAAAATTAAACTTCTAAATCTAATAAAAACTCAAATTACCTCCTGATAATCGATCGAATCTCACTACTAACCTGATTGCCACAAGAATGGGGCTTCAATTCTTGTGGATTGAAGCGAATTTGCTCGGATTCTTGCTCGTGGACGTTCGGAATTCAAGGGGAAAATTCAATGAAATCAAGGAGAAATTCATGATCAATCCCGCTCAAATTGCTTCGCAATCGAGTCTAAATACGATGAACTAGAGATCACGATGAACTAGAGATCTTCCTCGAAATTCGCTTAATTTACTTCACGAATCGATCAAAAGTTGAAGAACAAAGGGAGAATACATGGCTTTTTAAAGGGGAAATTGGCCCAAAAATCATGGGCAATTGAGTTGGTCGTAGGAGCCGTTTGATGCGTCGTGGGAGCGATTCGTTGGGGTGACGACGTGGCTTCCGGATCGGCATGGAATGAGCCCCCAATTTTTCTTCAAAAGGGCCACGATCGTGCCGCGATCGGGCCGCAATCGTGAGTTGATCGTGGTCTCGATCCTCCAATGCATGCCGTCTGATGATCGTGGAGATGATTCCACCATGAAGGAGTCACGATCGCGGCTCGATCGCACCGGGGTCCCGGTTCGATCGCGCCACGATCGTGGACTTCTTCTACGCATTTTCCTAGTCGTCCGATGGTGCGGGATTGTGAGGATCGTGGCCCATGATTTCCCTTCGCAAGAGCCTTCCAATGAAGATCCAACGTTCTCCGTGCGTCCGTGTCACCCTCGCGATCCTCGGCCATGATCCACGCCTCAACCCATGCTCCGGCCGTCCGATGGAGATCGGACGCACCGAAAGTTCTGCACGTTGCCAGATGAGATGAAGATCGGATTTCGTTGCAGCCGTCTGATGGAGATCGCGAGGTCTTAACTTCAACGAAGATTGGGCCCTCTTCATGGCGCCACGTGGTGATTAGTGGGCGCTTCGATCAGGATTACTTAAACTTCAAATCACGCATGTGCGTTGATGGACGATCGAGTGGACTCGGGTCCACGCGATCGATGGTTTCCGCTCAAATCCGACGCCCACCGTGTCGCCACATCACCTGCAACATAAAACCATGTGGGAACATAGTCCCACACGGAGAAAATATTGGGAAAGAAAGCGATTAAATAGGGGGGGGGGCGCAATCATCAACTAATTGCGTTACCGCCCCCTCTCTTACCCAGGGTCCCATTATACCCGTGGGCCCTCCACTACCAGCCCTACCTGCCACGTGGCGCCCCACACGGGCGCCCACGTGGACCCGTCCGTGTGGCCTCCTGCCAGGCGTCAGCGCCACCTGCGCCTCGCGTGGGCCAGCCGTGGCTCTGCCACGTGGCCTCAGTGCCACGTCGCATCCACGCGCTGGTCCCGCGTGCCATGTCAGCTCGCCGCCTAGGCCCGCTCGCCACGTCAGCACCTGCAGGTAATAAATCCCCTTTTCGCGATTTTAGAAAAAAATCAAATAAAAAAATCAAATAAAAAATCAGAAAAAGGCATAAAACTTCAAAAATTCATAATTTAAAATATACAACTCCTTTTTAATCCAAATTTTCTCCATTGGATCACAAATTCTTTTCTTTTTAATATCATGTCACTTAAAATATATTTTGAAAGAAGAAAACAAGATGAATTAGAATTTACTTAAATCATTTCTTATTGAACATTCTAAATCATAAATTCATCCTGAAATTATCCTTCCAAACATTTACTAAAGTCAAAAATCATTCAATAACATAGATTAACTTCTATTAATTTAAACTTAACAAAAGATTAATCATCAATTAAGCATGAAATTATCCCTAATTTATGCATAAATATCAACTTTAATGAAATGACATGCCACTGGAGAAAATTCCTAAAAAGTATGATAACATGGATCATATTCACATAAAATAAGCATGAATATGAGTTAATTAGGATAAGAATTCAAGTTATAAATGCATGTTATCAATCACTTGTTGTGATCATAGAAGACAATGATTCATTTTAAAATTGTGTACATCAATTATGGCTATTATAACTCATATTAACAATATAGATGTGTCTGATATTACAAGCAGTATCTCCTTGATACATGGCGCGAATTGGAGCTTTAGATCAAGCGACATTTCAACTTCATGTAACAACTAGGCACAATCTTGGCAATTCAGTGGCTATCTTAAAGATTCTATATAATGGCAATGATTCATTTTTTTTAGTTAATCCTGACCATCTATTGCATCTAAGAAGCCAATCTGATTGCCAACCCCAATTCTCCTCTCATTATACTCTCTCTCTTCATGAAAACTACTATTCTTAGAAATTCTCAATTTTTTCCTTCATGAGCTTGTGGAAATTTGTTTCTTTGATCTCTTGACCTAAAAGTATTGTACGCTCCTTTTCCCACATTTTCAAAATTTCAAAAATGGTGAGAATTCATTGCTTAAATGAAGAAGCTTTGCTAAATTGTGATATGAGAATCCTTGATCCCGAAATTAATTGGGTTACTTTCATCATTTCTTATGCTTTTTCATGGTTTCTCTCTCCTCAAAATCAATTTTCTCTCTCAAACTTTTCTCTTCGATTACTCCTTGGAATCAACTTTGATTTGTGCCATTTTGTAAAATTTTGAAAGATAGATCTATCTAATTTCTATTTTTCTCTAAATTCTTATCTTATTTCATTTTTCAATTTGATCAAAATCTAAATATCTCAAAAGTTAACTCCAATTCTCTAAGGATTTGACTTTTTCTCATTAATCATAATTGAGTCATCCTAATTTAAAGTGAGTTTGGACTTGTTTTGACTTATTGATGAGTGTTTTTAATGACCGCACAAATTAAGCTCATTAGTGTAATAGCCAGAATCTGGGTAAGAAAAAACTTAACCTACAACTTCTAGATTTGCATCTAACACTCAAAATAATACTTCCCTCCCACACATAGTCTTCTTATATTGCCAAATCCTGTGATATCCTTTTTTGAACTCCTCATTGAGTCTTGAATTACTAGAGCCTTGAAAAACTCATAAAAATATTCCATTGATTGTGGTATAGGAAGTCCATTTTCCAATTTAGGTTTTCACACGTCTATAGTATTTAATAGTCAATAATGAAAAACAAGAAATTTCCTTCACTAAATTGATTTCATTGATCATTTTATCTAATAACCTTCAAGTTGACTTTTGGCCTCTAGGAGAGCTTTTTTTAACCTTTGATTTTGAATTTGAATTTGAATTTGAATTTGAATTTTGACAAAGGTTTTGTCTGTAAAGTGGCTAGTTGACTTTTGCAGGCCATTTGGTTGGCATTTTGTATTACAATTGACTTTTATTTGTGGATGGAATTTGGTCAAATGATTGAATTTTGGTGGATTTTAAGTTGGCTTTGACTTAAACTAGGTAAATGAACTTCAATTTCCTTTCGAGTTGGCATGTTCAAACACAGATTTCCTAGGCAAATGTGATTCGTTGATGATGATTAAAATGAAAATTAGTAGGAAAGTAAACCTTGATAAAGACTTCGTAAATAAGTTGTTTTATAAAATTGTAACTATGTTGAATGAATGCATTTGAAATGACTATAGTGACAATAGGCTGCTTGTATTGACATAGAATTGATCCAAATTGTGAGTTATGTAGTTAGAGGCAATATTGGCCATCTCAATAATTTAAATGAGGGATTTGATAGATGACCTACATGATTGACTATGATGTGATGTAATTGAGACAATTCTTAACAAGATCTCAATAATAAGATAACTAAATTTACTAATTAATTCTTGATGAATTATAAGATGAGATTGAAATACAATTGAAATAAAGATCCTCTCAGATCTTTATTTTTTTGAATTATGTAATAATATTTATATATTATAGTGATCCTATATTGAGTTTCAAACACTTCCAAATGAAATAAAAATGCAAAAAAAGAATTGAAGACCATATACAGAAGAATTGATTTGACATTTTGAATTCCAGAAAATGAAATGCTTTAAAAAAATTGAAGTTGTATCATGTGTGAAACCAATAAAACTTAAGAGAAATGTAGCCCAAATAGATCAAATCATAATGGAGACAAATACACAAATCTACTCAAATTGAATCAAACTAGAACAAATCAGGACCACCAATGAAAATCACAGAAAATTTGGATTTTGTTTAAGAGAGTATGTTAATGAGCCAATATTCAGCCTTCAAAGAACTGAGGGAGATTCATTAATTTATCTAGAAACATAGAGATTTTTTTATCACTATCGAGGGCAAGATGTCACTAAGGAAGCAGTATTGGGGGATTTTATTTAGAGATCGCAAACAAGCTAGTTATTGAAGAGGAGAGCAAGTTGGCCTTATTAAGATTCCTTGATGATAAAGGTGATGCATAGAAGGGAATTAAGAGGGATTATATGGGACTCCAAGTTAGATATGTAAGTTAGATATACATGTGTGTGTGTATTGGGAATAGTGAGAAACTCAAAATGATATATAATAGCCAAAAATAGAGGAAGAGGGATATATTTACAGACGATAGGTGACGAGAGAGAAAGATAATTGGCCAAGCCCATATGTAGGATAAGAAAGAAAGAGAGAGAATGGTTAATAACATGCATTTATAACTTGAATTCTTATCCTAATTAACTCATATTCATGCTTATTTTATGTGAATATGATCCATGTTATCATACTTTTTAGGAATTTTCTCCATTGGCATTTCATTTCACTAAAGTTAATATTTATGCATAAATTAGGGATAATTTTATGCTTAATTGATGATTAATCTTTTGTTAAGTTTAAATTAATAGAAGTTAATCTCTGTTATTGAATGATTTTTGACTTTAGTAAATGTTTGGAAGGATAATTTCAGGATGAATTTATGATTTAGAATGTTTAATGAGAAATGATTTAAGTAAATTCTAATTCATCTTGAATTCTTCTTTCAAAATATATTTTAAATGACATGATATTAAAAAGAAAATAATTTGTGATCCAATGGAGAAAATTTGGATTAAAAAAGAGTTGTATATTTTAAGTTATAAATTTATGAAGTTTATGCCGTTTTCCGATTTTTATTAGATTTTTTATTTGATTTTTTCTTTACTAAAATTACGAAAAAGGGGGTTTATTACATGCAGGTGTTGACTTGGCGAGCGGGAGCTCCGGCGAGCTGACACGTGGTGCGCAGGACCACCGCACGGGTGCGACGCAGCGCTGAGGCCACGTGGCAGAGCCGTGGGTGGCCCACGCGGGGCGTAGGAGGCGCACAATGCGCGACCACGTGGCAGGGGGCCACGCCACCACGCGAGTCCACATGGGCGCCCGTGTGGGGCGGCACGTGGCAGGTAGGGCTGGCAGATGGAGGGCCCACGGTATAGTTGGTCCCTGGTTAGAGAGAGGGGGCGGTAATGTTAATTATATTTTATTTGCACTCCCCCTATTTAACCGCTCCTTTTCCCAATATTTTCTCCGTGTGGGACTATGTCCCACACATGTCTTACCTTTTGCAGGTGACGTGGACGCACGACGGGCGTTGGATTCGGTCAGGACGGTGGAGATCGCGTGGACCCGAGTCCACGTGATCATCAAATCAACACGTGCGTCTAAATCAAGTTTAAGTGACGGTGATCGAGGGCTTACCTGTTGCCACGTGGAGCTTTTCGGAGCGTTAGATCCTCCTCGAACGGACAACGATCGTAGTGAGGCTTGATCGCGCGATCGAGACCGTCCAACCTACCTGATCTTCACCGAACGGCTGAAATCTTTCGTGATCGGTGGTGATGCGCGATCGCCCGATCTCCATCAAACGGTCGAGATCGAGCGCGAGTTCGGAAACCAAAGGGACACCACGTGGACACTTCGTAAAGCATCGATCCCCATTCTGACGGATGACGACTGATGGAACGAGGCGATCCTAAGTGGAGCCATCAGGAGCACACGATCATCATCAAGAGAACAATCGGACGGCTGGCGTTCTTTCGCGAAGAAACCACGATCGTCGCACAATCGTGGCCCAATCATCGCCGATCGTCATGTCAGAGGCATCATTTGTGGAAGCCCTTCGATCGAAGCTCGATCGCCCTGCAATCTAAGCCCGATCGCCAAGCGATCATGCCCACGATTTCGGCTATTCCACTGCTAAATCAAGGCTGATTCATTGTGGATTTGAAGCCACAACGCCGCTCAATGGAAACCGCTCCCACGAGGCTTCCAATCAGCTCCCACGACCGCCTCAATTGCCCACGATTTTGGGCTAATTTTCTCTTTAAATACTCATGTATTCTCCCTTTGTTCTTCAACTTTTGATCGATTCGTGAAGAAATTAAGCGAATTTCGAGGAAGGTCTTAAGTTCTCGTGATCCTCTGCTTCCAAGTGTGTAGAGATGCATCCATTGAAGGATGATAATCACGATTTCATCTCTTGATTTCATCAAATTTTCCCCTTGAATTCCGAACGTCCACGAGGTAGAATCAGAGCAAATTTGCTTCAATCCACGAGAATTGAGGCCCCATTCTTGCGGCAATCGGATTCGATCGATTATCAAGAGGTAATTTGAGTTTTTATTAGGTTTAGATCTTTAATTTGCAAATTAGTTCTTATTGTTCTTCATTTTCCCCAATTTTCAGTCCAAAAAATTGCTGATTTTGAAAATAGGATATCTCTTTGATTATAATTCCAAATCACTTGATTGGGGTTTCATTAGATTTCTATTTTCATCAGCTTTCCGTGTATAGCAAATTCATTGAATTCCGAGTTCATTTGACTCTCCAATTTGATGTTTGACTGAAGACTGTTCATCCTTCATCAGAAGTCAAATGTTGACTTTCGGGGTCAATTACTTTCAATTTATAAATCAGAATTTGACAATTTTGGTCTCTTTAGATTCCTCTGGTTCTTAGCTTTCCATTGACATTTAGATTTCAAGATTTGGATTTCATTTGACCGGTCAATTTGAAGATTTCCTCTGAGGTGTTCATTTCATGGATTTTCTGATATTTGATTTTCAATAATTCATAGTAAATCCATTTAGAATCCAAAAATCACGAATTATATATCAATAAATTCCATTTTCTCTCTATTTTCCAAATATGTAATTTTCATAATCTTCTGACTCTGTTTGGTTCTCTAATTTTACAGAACACTTACTATTGGTCAAAGTCAACACTTTGACTTTGACTTTTGACTTTTCTTTGTCAACCCGAGAATTAAATTCTTAAAATTTCTTATTTAGTCTATTTATATCATTTCTACTCATTACATCTTATTTTTACTTCTTTAAAACCCCTTGTAAATCTAAGTTTGACCAAGTCAATTCTGCAATTAAAGCCAACCCTGCTCTCGGTAGATTGACCCGATACTTACACATTACTTGATTTTTATATCTTATCTTTGTGAGTTCGGTTTTATAAATTTTGTTTGACCAACGTTTTTGTGTTTTAATGACGCACGAAAACGACCCGTCAATGGTAGAATAAAACTCTCCCTCAAGTTGTAGCATGGAAATGAAACATCCTAACTTGGTACGTGATGTATGAATTTCGAGTGATCATTTAAGCACTAATTAATTCATGTGTGCACACATAAAAAGTATAACCAAATTCACTCCAATGATGATGGAAAGCAAGTAAAGTGGTGAATACGAGTCGAATCCACAAGGAATTGGATTGATGTCGATGAGAGATAAAAAGCTAGTCGTATTTAGTCAAATTAGAGGCTGAAATAGATGAGAAAATGAGGATAATCAAATAGTTAGAAAGAGAGAGAAGAGAGGAATCCAACGAATCAAACTAAGCATCAATCAAAATTAAAACGAAGAAGATATCGATGACAGAGTCTCACAATTAAAAGATAGATAATCATGGAAAATCATCAAACATAAGCTAAAAATCGTACTCCTACTCCTAATCTAACTCTTGATTCATTATTAATACGTGAGAAGTCAATTACTAACTCGGCAGCGTCATGAAGATGATCATATTTTTCAAGATCAAGGGCTATAGATAAAAATTCTTCAAGATGAGTGTCGATATTCAAACATGAACTCATCCATTTCCAAGACAACTCATGATAATTCCACAACATCTCCTACAAAATCAGGAAACAAATGCAAAATTATTACAAATTGGGTAAAAAAACATTTTTAGCCAAGAACAAGACCTCATATGTTCAAGCACAAGAGAAAATCGGGGAGAGGACCCGCTTTTCTAGGTTTTAAAGCTTAAAATTGGATTTCAAATGGGTTGTTTTAAGCCTCAACTGTTTGATTTGAGCGTTAATATTCTGACGGCTGAGATTTTGCCACATCAGCGCCCTAAAAAATTAAGGAAAACCTTTTAAAATAAGGCGAAATGCTTTCAATCTCTAGATCGCGTGTTTCTTGGTAGATGGATGGCCTAGACTGTGCCATGTAGCCCTTAGTGGGCCATTTGACGAAGATCAACTATTGAGAGCATTGTCAGCCGTCCAATCAAATGTTTGATGGTCGAGAGTCATAGGATTTTGCCACGTGTCTCGCCATTTTTGAAGAGGAATCATACCATCAACTGTTTCATCAAAATCCTTTGATCATGATTATATCGCAAAGAGAGAGAAAACATCTAAAAATCAGATGTAGCCACAACTCCCTCTCAAGTACTTGAAAATCGATGCTCTATATTTGACAATGTGATCTAACGCCTCTCGTTGCGCCACGTTACCTATATAAAATAAAGAAATTATAGTCCCACATTGCATAAATGAAAGAAATCGCTATATGTAAATATAGATGCAATATCTATTGTTAGCTTATGCCTATTAAAGGTGCTTAATCACTAATGACGTGCACCACCCGTGCACCATGTGTGTGTCACTTGGCACGCGCATACGCTGCTACGTGGTGACATGCAAGTGCGCATGTCACATCATTAGCCATGTCAAAAATCACTTAAAAACATTTTTACATTAATATTTTTACTAAAAATAAATTAAAAAAAATCTAAAAAATCGTTAAAATTATAAAATTCATAAATTTTAAAATATAACTTCATTTTAATCTAATTTTTTTTGTTTGATTAGAAAATTAATAATTTATCATTCTACGTATTTTTATTTATTAAATAATTAGAGAATAAATTTTTTACTAAAAATACATTAATCTTCTTTGAAAAATAAAACTAGAAAAATAGAAAAGTGTTTGTAAAAATATTTTCTTTTATTATTTGCATTTGAAATTTAAATAAAATCTTGAATATAAATGGGGATGATCTATTCGTCTTTGATTTATGCATGATTATCCCTTAAAGTAATATATTTTGAGATTTTTTATGTAAATTGCATAGAATGATGAATATTCACTCAAAATACGTTAACCTACATAAGAATGGAATAATTTATATCTTCAAATGTACTAATAATCACGTAATTTTGAGTATAAATTGTATGTTATCAATACACAAGGTATCATAGGATATGTTTTAGAGGTCCTTAGTAAAAATATCATTCAATTGACTATATGAGGCAACCTATGGCTTGGATATACTACTATGGATCACCATGTCACAAATACAACAGCTAGTGCAATACATATGCATTCTCCTTTTTTCTTTCTGTGGCACAAATATCTTGGTGACCAATGCTTTACATTGGCTTCCTCTTCATGAGTTTGTGTGATAGTCATGTCATCTTGGAAAACATTTTTAAGCTTCTTAAGCTTTCTCTATTACCATGAAAATTGTGAGAAACTCACATGATATATCTCTTGCATAGTCAAAAAAAGAGGAAGAGGGATACATATATAAAAGATTTTTGAAAAGAGAGAAATATAATGGGCCAAGCCCATGAGTAGGACACGAGAAAGAGGGAGAATGGCCCACTAGCATATACTATGTATATGTTTTATTCTATGAAAACCACCAGTACAAAAATTAACATAAGCTTATATATGTATATATTGAAATCTACATCACTATAATTATGCACATATATATGTCCATACATATTTATATATTTCAATATATTTGTATTCATTATCGAATTTGACGAAATGATTTTGTGCAGTAGTGCAAATCACATGAATGCATGTCAAAAGAATTACCAAACTTACCAACTTAAAGTTTTAATCAAGAAGGATTGAATCCACAGAGAAATAGTGAATTTTTTTAAGTATTCTTCAAATTCAATAAAATTGGATAAGGAGTTGAGGTAAGGAATTAGGGATTTTAGTAAATTTGGGAAGAAGACTCCAAGACGAATCCACATGATAAAAAATCACTCCATTTGGATTAGTATTAGTAGAGAAATCAAGAAGCGAAATCTAGGTAGAAATATTATGGCGAAGAGAGAGAAAACAGTACAATTTTTTAAAATGCGACTATTCGAAATTGAAATGTAATGTTATACGAGGAAAGATTAGGTTGAAAACACATAATGTAACCTAAATTTGCACTTGAAATGATCCAATTCATTGCCGAATCAAGACTTTTCATTTTGCATTTAAAAAAAATAAAAATCTAGTGCTCAAGAGGCGAAGTCTCTCGATTCTCTGAACAAAATCTCACTTTCAAACACTCCTTGAATGCAAACATGAGTCTAGAAGAATAAGAAATCAAGAGATTTAAGGATTGAGATGTCTAAATAGTTTGATTACTCGAAACATTCGAGAATACATTTTTGATCAAGGAGAGCAAATTTATAATGTTTTGAAATTGAGTGTGATCGTTGGATCTTCTCCTTGATGAGGTCAACGGTCGGGATGAAATCTAAAGAGGTGAATATTTATTGTTAAGCCGCGACTGTTGGATCTTCATTGTAGCGTCATGATCATGCCACGTGATCACGTGAAGAGAGAGAGTCACGAAATCTTGTTTGTCTGATCATGAATTGACATTTTTTATCTCAGATGGCTCTTCAAATCTTTGCCGTTATCACTCCTTCGATGAACGGCCATGATTGATCCATTTAAATAAAATGAATCAACGTCCACTCCGATGCTACCACGTACCCCTTCACTTAAGTGAATATGAGGGTTGAGATTCAATCCTTTTTATTTCTGTCGATCGGACGATTATGAGTGCGCCACGTCACCTACGAATAGATAAAAAGAAAAGGATAGTCCCATACAAGAAAAATAATAGAAAATATCAAGTATAAAAGTATACACGATATTAATGGTTAGCATATACCCTTAACAAGGTGCTTACACACTTAATCACATGCTAATGACGCGCACACGCGTGCCACACATGGCGCACTTAGGCTTCCACATGTCGACATATAAGCATGTTGCCACATCATCAGGTATATTAAAAATGGATTTTTAATGTTTTCAAATATAAATAAATTCCAAATAAATCAAGAAAAATCCCTAAAAATTTGATAATTCATAAATTTTAAAATATAACTCCAAATTAATCCAAATTTATTTTTTTGGAGCATAAATTAAATAATCTATCATTCTAAAAAGTCAAATTTAATAAATAACAAGAGAATAATTTTGTATCTAAAAAATACACTCATTTCTTTTCAAAGATAAAACTAAAAAAATAAATGAGTGTATAAAATATATTTTATCTTATTATTTAACATAAAAACTTAATTATAATATCCAATAAAGATGGGAATAATCTACTATAAAATATATCATTTAATTATGCATAATTATCCCTTAAAAATGTATTTTGAGGTTATAACTCTAAATTGCATAGAATGATAGATATGCACTCAAAGTATAATAACATGCATAATTATGAAATGTTTTATGCCTTAATTTACATTAATAATTATGTAATTATTAGTACAAGTTGCATGTTATCAGAATTCCCTTATACATAGCACTAATTTCTTTGACTTTTCCATTAAAATTTCAAAACAACTACCTTTAAATAATCATCAATTCAATCCTTCATTGTACCCTTAAGTTCACTAAAAATAATATTTGATTTGAAAATAAGCACTTCAAGATGAAATATACGGCTACTAAAGTGATTCAGATTATGGCATGTCCAAGAATCTTTAAGGAAGGAAATATCCTAGTGATTTGATCATAATATATGAGGAATCACATTACTCTTGATGGGAATAATGGATAATTTTAATGGATAATTTTGTGATATTGGACTGATTGAAAAGTGTTCTCGTATGGGGATCACGTCTTGATGGGAATAATATGTGAAAGGGTTACATAGAGTGTGATACATCTTTCTAAGCCAAGTTGCTATGTTTTTATGTATATCATTCCCCTGTTGAATATATATTGGTTGACCTCTTTTCATGAGAGAACAAGGTGGAAGAAGATTTAGGTTTAGTTTTATAATTAGGGTTTTTGCCACCTATCTTCCACGAGAGAGTAATAACCATTAATCTAGCATTATCAGCCATTTTCAAGGAACATCCATCTAATTTGATTCTTGCTTCAGGTTGTGAAAGTGAAGCAAGTACGGTGGATATTGAATGATGATGAGTAAGATGGATCAATGAAATTTAAGTATCTTGCATTATTATTTACATAACCTAACGTGTGTATTATTGACATAACCTAATATTGATGTATTAGATGAGTGAAACCCACATTATCAAGATTCCATATGTATTCATTACTTTCACCAACATTTATTCATGAATTCATCCTATTGATCTCACCTATTTCATCTTATGAAATATCGAAAGAATATGCATATACTCAACAATTATTATTACTAGGTGGACAGATAGTTTGGTTATTTAAAATTACAAGAATATTTTGATGAGTTGTATTTAACATTACTGCCTTGATAAATGTGTGCATGCTTATTCTATCCTTGCAAGGGCAATAGACCCCTCCCAAGATCTACTACCTCTCTAGATGTCTCCTCTCTAATTTTGACATTGTCTCCTAATTGTCTCAAAGGTTTTCAAAATTTTCACATATTTACAAGTCTTAGATGCATATGATATTATCAACATAAAACTCCTTATCTTAAGGCAATTCAAATGTCCATTCATATGTAAAAATCTAAGGTATCTTGGATTCCACATCTCACATCTCGTGTCCCATGCAACCTATTAACCCAACCTACCACCCCACTTGCAATGCCTACATCACTCCAAAACTTAATTAGTGAGCTGGAATTTTTTTTTCTGTGCCAGGGGGTAGCTTTGCCCAAAAAATCTTGTTATCTTTGCCTAGAAGTAGAGGTAGATCATAGGAGTCCTAGTTATCCATGCACATTTGTTTATGTAGTGGATCCAATGGTTCATGTCTTTCATACTTCTAAAAGATATTGAGGCAAATTACTTCTCCTTTTTGGGTCCATTTTGGGTCGTGTTAGTTGTTTGGGGGGTCTAGAAATGGGAAAATTGATAATGAACCCCAAAAATATCTATTGGGCCTTGGGAAAATGAAAGAAAAAGAGAAATGATGAGATTAGGCTAAAATATTGGGATTGGTTGAATTTATTTAATTATTTTCAAAAATAAGTGAAACCATTTTTTATGTAAAACTCACCTAACATGTGAATTGATGCCTAAGAATGTTGTGTTCTTCTTGGACTACAATCATGAATTTGAAAGTTCCAAATAAATCCTATTAAAAATCACAAAAGTCAAAAAAAGACTTTCTATTTTTTTATTTCTGAAAATATTTTTTGTCCATAAATTGCTATTTTAGCTTTACACATGGTCAAAATAAATCCAAAAAAGATTAAAGTAAGGATCTTAATGTGGTTGTCTTTTTTGGGCGAATGTAGTTATCTAAAACATCTCATTCATGTTTATTTGGAATAACCTTATTTTGGGCTATTGGGACACAGCATTCGGCCTTTTGGGTCACCTTATTTTCTGGGTTACCTAGGTACACTGCTTTAGCTATTTGGTCTCCTCTTTTTTATTACATTGGGACATTTCAATTGGTATCTTAGGAGCCATATATTTTGGGCCCTTTTGGGATAGCTGTTTTGTACTTCATGGAACCATATATCTGTTAGATTTATTTGAGCTGCCTCATTCAGGCTTAATGGACTAACCCATATCTTTGGGCCCTTTTGGACCACCTCTTTTAGGTTCAATGGAATCATATCTCTCGTTCTTATAGACCATCTCTTTTTGGCTCTATAGAGCCATCTCTTTTGGGTCCTTCTATGCCACTTCTTTTAGGCTTAGTGGAGCCACCATTAGGAGTCTGATGAGACGAGACCACGAGGTCATTGAAATCACATGGTCACGTGTCAAACAAAGTCCAAACTTACTAATTTGATGAATAATTCATGAATTTAGGGGTATAATGGTAAATAAAGGTCGAATCCATGAGGAATTAGGGAAATTCTTGATGATCTCTTCGAATTTGATCAAATCGGATGATAAATCGATGATAGAAATTGGGGAAAATGATATTTTATGAAAGAGGACTTGAAGACGAATCCATAGAATCAAAATTTAATGAATTTGACTTTGATTTCATGGAGAAATTGAAGTTTGAACAGAGGGGTATTTTTTGAAAAGATAAATCTCGAAATAACCAAAAATAGGATTGAAATTAAACTAAATTATGATTCTAAAATGAAATTAAATGCTAAACGAAGATAGATTAGGATAAAAAATGATCCCTAACCCAAAATTGCAATTGAATTGATCCAATTAATCACCAGAATCAAGGCTACTCATCAAAATTCAAAAATCGTGATTCGTGGAGTTCAAGCGTCGATTTCTTCCTCGTCGATCGTCGAAATCTTGATCTTAAGCACTCTGTGGATGTGGAAAAGAGTCTAGAAGCGATTGGGATCAAGAGATTCAAGAGATTTGGTTTCTAAACAGCTCGATTAAGTTGAATTTCTCTCGAATGCTTTACAATCTCGAAGAACATCTCAATTTATAAGGAAATTTGGGCGTAACCGTTCGATCGTCCTTCAATTCGCGATCAACGGCTCTAATGAAACACATCGGATGCGAATTTCTACCGTTAAGTCACAGCCGTTGGATTGACGCTCGAGATGATGCCACGTCACATGCGTTATAAAGCACATAAAAACGCTCGTCGTTGGATCGCGATCGGACACTCTTGATGCGTTTTCCGTCGATTTAATCTCGACCATTATAACTCCTCTTGATCAACAACTGAGATTAAAACGCGATCCGATGAACCCGATTTCGCCACATACCCCCATCACTTAAGTGACGATCAGCGGCTCTGATTTCACGCGCGATCGGACGTCCCACGATGCGCCACATCGCATCACGCCTTTGTTCATTGATCGTGATCGATCGGACGCTCCAGATTGCACCACATCACCTGCGTGCTTTAAATAATCTGAAAATTTGATTTTAAAATAGAAAAATCGATTGTTGATTCCGGAAAATCCTTATAAAGTCATTAAAAATTCAGAAAAAATAGGAAAAATCCGTAAAAATGAGAAAATTCATAACTTTCAAAATATAACTCCAAATTAATCTATATTTCGTTCATTTGATCAGAAATTTAATTTTTGAAAAGTCAAATTTAATAAATAGCAAGAGATTTAATTTCTATTTCAAAAATACATTCATTTCTTTAAGATTTAAAACTTTAGAAAATAAAAATGAATGTACAAAAAAAGATTTCTCTTATTATTTAAGTTTAAAAACTACTTATAATCTCAAGTAAAGAGGGTTTATGAAATTATTAATCTTAAATTAACCCTAAATTAGAGTATTTTGAGATTATAATGACTTTTTCATAGAATGATAGATAAATACTCATACATATGATAACATGCATAGGAATGAAATCTTTTATGCCTTAATATGCATTAATAATCATGTATTATCATGTCTAATTAGCATGTTATCAGGGTCTACCTAGAAAATCAAGCAAAACTTCAAGTGCCACCTTGCATTAAAAATATTACAGTAAATGTATGTGTACATATCCATGGATAGCAAATTTCATTGAGTGCATGTATATTGCATGATTTGATGAACTTTATCTTGATATCTATCTAGATTATTTATCTTTGATTCTATTGTTTTGTCTTTCAATTCATCTTATACTCCAAGCTATAATAGGGAAATAATTAATTAACTTAAGGGGGATTTCAGGGATAGAGTTAATACTTTAATGTTATTTCACTTTAGAGTTATTTAAAGATTTTTCAACATTATTAGTTTATTTGGGTCATTTGTACTTTATGTGAGTGCGTATATAAGGCATCCATCTCTTGAATGTAATTTAGCATGTTCATTCTTGCCATTTGAGGGCTTTAGTCTCCTCCCTAGCCCCAATTCTTAGATGTCCCCTTTGATTTTTACCTTGTCTCTACATGATCTTAAAACTTGTACTTACTTTTCACAATAAATTGCATTTCTCACCACTCTATAATTTTAATGTTTTGTAGTGTGAGTATGCCATGTATTGGGCCCTAAACCACATTAGTGTGTTGGTACATTAAGTGCATGTTTTGCACCCTTGCATTTAGATGATAAATTAGGCATTAGAATCCTTATTTTATTATAAATAGAATTTAGTATAATGTTAGTGGGTCCTCTATCTCCCTCTATGTTGCACGCTCCAATCTAAATCCTTCCTTTTTTTAAGGCAATATGATCTCTTGAATGCTCTCATCTAGTTTCTACAAGGCATTGAGATTTCCTAATAGTATCATGAATTAACTAGGGGGGGTGTGAATTAGTTTCATTTACATATTTAATTTATCTAATCCCTTTTATGTATTCATTAATCATTCACTCAATTTCTAAGGTCACTTTTGCATCAAATTTTTAATACTAGATAGGGTATTCAAACGCCCCCCACGAATCCCAAGAGGAGAAAATCCTCCTAGAATCACTCCTCAACTTGTTAATCCTCCATTAGCAATTGAAAATTGGCTGGGTTAGTCAAATCGCATACCATACACCAACTTATAAGTTTACCCGCTCAAACTCTCAATCAATAACCTCACTTTGCCCATAAGCTGACTCCTAGAGCTTTGCTTGTTGTTTCCTACTCTGCTTCATGCTAGCTTGCCTCTTTGAAGTTATCGAGCCTTGTCGTGATCCACATATGCTCCAAGGGGGTCTGATAACATGCATTTATAACTTGAATTCTTATCCTAATTAACTCATATTCATGCTTATTTTATGTGAATATTATGCATGTTATCATACTTTTTAGGAATTTTCTCCATTGGCATGTCATTTCACTAAAGTTGATATTTATGCATAAATTAGGGATAATTTCATGCTTAATAGATGATTAATGTTTTGTTAAGTTTAAATTAATAGAAGTTAATCTCTTGTATTGAATGATTTTTGACTTTAGTAAATGTTTGGAAGGATAATTTCAAGATGAATTTATGATTTAGAATGTTTAGTGAGAAATGATTTAAGTAAATTCTAATTCATCTTGATTTCTTCTTTGAAAAATATATTTTTAAATGACATGATGTTAAAAAGGAAGAAATTTTTGATCCAATGGAGAAAATTTGAGTTAAAAAAAGGAGTTATACAAATGAATTTCTTAATTTTATAGTATTTTTCTGGATTTTTATTTTTGACTTTTTCAGGATTAAATCGTGCACTCGGATCGGTCGGGATTAAATCGCGCAATCGAACGGTCGGGATTAAATCGTGCACCGGACGGTCGGGGATTAAATCGCGCAATCGGACGGTCGAGATTAAATCGCGCAATTGGACGGCTGAAATCGCACGGAGTGGAATCCGCGTCATGGGCCACGATCCCACCGATTACGCGCGATCTGACGGCTGAAATTACACGGAGTGAAATCCGCGTCACGAGCCATCAATTTCGCGCGATCCGACGGCTGAAATTACACGGAGTGAAATCCGCGTCACGAGCCATCAATTTCGCGCGATCCGACGGCTGAAATTACACGGAGTGAAATCCGCGTCACGAGCCACCAATTTCGCGCGATCCGACGGCTGAAATCACACGGAGTGAAATCCGCGTCGTGGGCCACGATCCACCAATTTCGCACAAACTTATCTATAAATAGGCCTCATCTCCAATGTAAAATTCATCTTCTAGTTGGCCTCCTTTTGGAGGTTGGCCATTGGGATCAAGGCTGCTAGGGATCAACTATCTAGGTATGTTTAATTATCGTTTGTTCTTCTTATGTTCTTGTGTGTTCCCCTGGTATCTAGGATTGTGCGGCGTGACGAACCGAGTGCATCTCGATACCCGACTTGCTTCTTCGTATCCGCTTTTGTGATCGCTTGTTCCATGGCAAGAGTGTTTCGTGTCGAAAGGCCAAGGGAGCACCGGTGGATCAGGTTTTATCTTCTTATCGTATTTAGAATTAATCACCATCGGTTGAATCGATCTCGAGAAAGTTAGAGGGCCTTGTCACTGAGATCCCCGCTCAAGGCTAGGGCTAGGGTCTTAGCCCCGTGAGGACTGAGGATAGGGGGCAAGGTTGATACTATGCGAGTTCTAGTTGCTTATTCAGCTCATTATTCTACCGTGATAAACGCCAAGCTTGGGCGGTAATTCAAGCTCCTGTAGAATAATGATGACTGCGTCATGATTAGACGGATTGACCGACATTTAGGGTTTATGTGTTAATCTTAGGACATTTCTTTCCTCTTTTATCAATCTATTAATTAAACCAACTACAAAAAAATATCTTCTCTTGTTCTTGAACTTTTGATCGACTCGTGAAGAAATTAAGCGAGTTTCGAGGAAGATATCTAGTTCATCGTGTTCCCCCCACGTTTAGACTCGATTGCGAAGCAATTGGAGCGGGATTGATCACGAATTTCTCCTTGATTTTATCGAATTTTCCCCTTGAATTCTGAACGTCCACGAGGAACAATCCGAGCAAATTTGCTTCAATCCACGAGAATTGGAGCCCCATCCTTGCGGCAATCGGGTTAGTAGTGAGATTCGATCGATTATCAGGAGGTAATTTGAGTTTTTATTAGATTTAGAAGTTTAATTTTGCAAATTAGTTCATAGTGTTCTTCATTTTCCCCAAATTTTGATCTGAAAAGTCGTTGATTTTGAAAATAGGATATCTCTCTGATTATAATTCCAAATCACTTGATTTTGGTTTCATTGGATTTATCTTTTCATCAGCTTTCCGTGGATAGCAAATTCATCAAATTCCGAGTTCATTGGACCCTTCAATTTAACGTTTGACCATGGACTGTTCATCATTCATCAGAAGTTAAACGTTGACTTTCAGGGTCAATTACTTTTTATTGACAAATCAGAATTTGATAATTTTGGTCTTGTTGGATTCCTCTGGTTCTTAGCTTTCTATTGACATATAAATTGAAAGATTTGGATTTCATTTGGGCATTCAATTTGAAGATTTCCTCTGAGGTGTTCATTTCGGGGATTTTCTGATCATTGATTTTCAATAATTCATAATAAATCCATTTCTTATCTAAAAATTACGAAATATATATCAATAAATTCCATTTTCTCTCTAGTTTCTAAATATCTAATTTTCGTAATCTTCTGACTCTGTTTGATTCTCTGATTTTGCAGAACACCTACTGCTGGTCAAAGTCAACGCTTTGACTTTGACTTTTGACTTTTCTCTGTGAAATCCGAGATTTCAATTATTAAAACTTCTTATTTACCTTATTTATATCATTTCCATATTTTACATCTTATTTTCTCTTAGTTAAAACTCCTTTTAAACCTAAGTTTGACCAAGTCAACTCTGCGATTAAAGTCAACCCTGCTCTCTGTGGATCGACCCGATACTTACCCAATACTTGATTATTATATCTTGTCTTTGTGAGTTCGGTTTTATAAATTTTTTTTGACCATCGTCTTTGTGTTTTAATGACGCACAAAAACGACACGTTAGGGTCCCTCAACCTTGATGGTGCTATGTAGAGAAAAAAAATTCAACTTGAGTTAACTTTCTAATCAACTCCTTAGAGTCTTTCTCACTGTATTATTGCCTCACTAAGAGTCCACCCCCCTACCCTCATGAGCAAGTATGACTTGCATAAAGTCACATAGTGAATATGGATGGCTGATTTTGAATATTTCTCGATACCATATGCTTATTCTATATATAATGATGTGAATAGAAGGCTAAACTCAAATAACTAAAAAATAGGTAAGTAAGAGAAATGAAAATAAAGAATATGATCATGAGCAAAGAATAAGATTAAATTATTCTTGAAGAGTTAACTTTGATTTAATGATGTTAACTTTGACTTTTAGTGTATGCACCCTTGAATGTCTTAACCATGATATGAATGATGTAATATGCCTACTATGATCTTCTAAGTATGCTTCAAATGATGTTCCTAAATGTCTATCTGATGAATGAGCTATGGTATAAATTACTTTGCGATCATATAAATAATGTATAAATTACTATGGTATAAATGATGTCCCTCTTTGGCTTTACCATATTTTGATTTTAAATCTTGCTTCAAGGAGCACAAATAGTTTTGTGGAGTCTGATTTGCATAAAAATTTAGATGCAAGAGGTGATATAAGGATTCAAATTGAATGGGGATTTAAAGGCATAATTTTCTACATGTAATTAAATTCAAACACAAATTCATATGCACAATTTACTAATATGGAACTAATTCAAATATACATTGAAATACTTGAAGTTCTATTAGAGCCCTAAACCAATTTCAATTTTAAATCCATCCTAAAACTTGATCCATGATTTGTTATAGAAATTAGCCAAAAGAGAAATCAATTTCATTCTGTTTTAAAGTGACTTGAAATCTCTATCAAACAAAACTCAAAGTGTTGATCTAAAAATATAATTAAAAGTAATCACTAAAATAATCCCTCAATCAAAATCTAGACATCCTAAGAGTTAGACCTTAATTATTCCTAAAATTAGGCCATAAATATAATGGGATCTAATATTTGACAGGATTTTAAAATTTTGATCAAAACATTTAACGCAGCTGAACGCACTGAATAAAATATTTAAAACATTGAGGAGCCAAAAACCAATTATCCTTTCATTTAGCATTGATTAAATATGTACTTATAGGGTTCATTAGAGTTCTTAAAGTTGTTCAAGTGTCTAGCCTCTAGCAGTATGTATACGATTTCTAGATGGTTAGATCTCCTCTTTATCCCTCTTCACCAAGACAAAAAGAAAAAAAGGAGTGAGTTTCATAAGTCTTGCATGGGCACCTTTAGTTGTTCTCTCCCAATTGATATACATTAGGTATGTGAGCTTTTAAAAAAAACTCTCAAAATTATGTCTATATCCATCAACATCCATAGACCTTATGTGTGTGACCCTTGATAACACGCAATCTTAACATGATAAAACATGATTATTAATGCAATTTAAGGCATAAAACATTACATTTATGTGCATGTTATCATACTTTGAGTGCATTTCTATCATTCTATGCAATTTTATGTTATAATCTCAAAATGCGTTAATTTAGGGTTAATTATGATGAATTAAAGATTAAAGATTTTATAACCCATCTTTACTTGAGATTATAAATGGTTTTTAAAGTTAAATAATAGGAGAAATCATTTTTATAAACATTCATTTAATTTTCTAAAGTTAAAATCTTAAAGAAATGAATGTATTTTTGAAATAAGAATTAAATCTCTTGTTATTTAAATAATTTGACTTTTTAGCATGATAGATAATTAAATTTCAGATCAAATGAAAGAAATTTGGATTAATTTGGAGTTATAGTTTAAAAGATATGATTTTTACAATTTTAGGGATTTTTCTGGATTTTTCCTGATTTTTTATGATTTTATTTTCTATTCAAAAACGATTTAAATTAATTTAAAAAAATGCAAAAATGTGGATTTATTTCGCGCAGGCCCCGCGTGGATGCGACGTGGCATGCAAGGCCACGTGGCAGCGCCACGCGAACCCGCGCAGCGCCTACGTGGCGCATATATATTATATTTATATAGTATACATATTATAAAGAGGTATTCAGCCTTCCGTAGCCCGGAAGGGTATTCGAATACCCTTATTCGTCGGGCTTTATAAACCCGACGGATTCCACTAATGTTTTCCGTGTGGGACTAGTCGCACACAGTGTTTTAAACGTGCATGCGACGTGGCTGACAGAGGACCGCTGGATCGGCGTCGCATCGGAAGATCCACGCGTCGATCGTGTGGACGCGGACCATTGATCGCGATCAAAGCACGTGCTTAATTAAAGGAGTTATAACGGCCAGATTAGAGGCCACGTGGCAGCATCACACGTGCCGATCGCGTGGACGCGTGGTGCACCGGAGATCAATCAAACACGTGCCTATTTAAAAGAGTTATAACGGTCCAGATTCGATCGCGCAGGGAGAATCGCGGCCGTCTGATCGCGATCCAAAGGGCGTTATTTGAAGCATTTTTTAAAGCTTTTCGTCAGATCAGATCAAGACCGTTGGATCGCGATCCAAGGGGCACAAATCAAAGCGTTTTTAAACGCATATCAAGCGGAGCGATCTGGAGCGTCCATCTGCGATCTGATGGCCACGATTTAACCTTACCGTTTCGAATTGATGCGTTTAATCTCGACCGTTGATGCGGATTAAACGCATCAATCCGACGGTTTTCCTCATTTCGCCCTATAAATAGACGAGTTCTTCGTTGTTCTATGTATTCTTGAGGGATTTGACTTAATCGACGCATCTAAACCCATTCTCTCTTGAATCTCTCTCTTGTAATCGCTTCTACACTCGAAATCGTGTCCACGGAGTGTTTATAAGAGAGATTTCGACGATCGTGTGAGGAGAATTTGTCTCTTGAACACCGATGTTCACGATTGAATTCGCGGAATGAATAGCTGTCGATCCGGCGATCAATTGGATCGATTTGATCGTTATCTCGGGTTAGAAAACAAGTTTATCCTCTTATCTATCATCATGTATTATCAATTTTAGGTTTAGGATTTAAATTTAAGTTTAATTTCAATGTGTGTTCTTCGTGATTCCAAAAATTTCATCCCACTTCCATCTTTGATTTCTCCGTGATTACTAATCCAAATCGAGCGATTTTTGATTCTACAGATAGATCTTTGAGTTATCTTTCTAAAAACACCATTTTCCCTAATTTCTCACCTCAATTCATTGTCCAATTTGACCAAATTTCAAAAGATATCTCGAAAATACCTTAATTCCCTGTGGATTCGACCCTTATTTACCATTATACCCCTCAATTCACTCTTAATTCCCCAAATTGGTAAGTTCGGATTAATTTTTGACACGAGACCGTGTGAAATCGATGACCTCGCAGTCTCATCTCGTCAACCCTCTTGATCCATATATCTCGCTAGTTAATAAATCTATAGACCCAAGAAAGCTTATTGATCAACCTTATTAATTACCTATATCACCAAATATATTTATTAACTGAGGATTGATTTAACCAAATTATAGGTTGACTTGCCAACTTTTTAGGTGCAAAGCTATGCCACTTGCTCTAGGAGATATGGATTGCATACGAAATCCCGAATGGAACCTTACCTTCGTCAATTCTGTATAGGTTATGGTCTTCATTCCTCTCTCTTCCCCCTTTTTATCAACCCATGTAATTCTTTTATTTTCTTCAAGGCAATATAATCTCTTTTATGCTGTCCTCTAGTTTCAATGTACAACTCTTTAAAACAAAGAATATTTAGCTAAAGTTGATTGGGCCATCCTGATTGAGCCCATTTTCGGGGCCAGAGATCTCTTCTTTCCCCTTCTCCTTGGCACCTAAAAGACATGCTGTCCATCAGCATTGTCTACAATCTTGCCTTTGCTTCTTCTCTTCTTTCTTCCAAGAATCATCATTTCGTGCAATAAGCAAAGAAATTGTCATTTCTTCTCTTATACTTCCCTCTTTATAACTGCTAGCCCCTACTCTAACGACAGGGACGCCATAGTTATATTGGGAAGCCTTTGGGAGTAATCTGCTGGGCATAAAGGTAAGCTAGTGGGCCATTATCAGCCCAATGAATCCCCTGAAAGCAAGTGGCGCCTATAAAAGCATATTGCAAGACACTTCAACCTTCGTCAAGTCCCTTTAAGCCCAAATCAATCCGATTACCAGTCAAATTCAGGTCCAGGATGCCTCATGCATAGTCAAAGTTAGTCGAGAATCAGTAAAAGCCCTCCTTTGAAGATCCTTCCGCGGGATTGTCCAGCCTCACAAGTCGTACGCAGACCTAATGTCCCACCAGCTTTCTTGAATACGTAGGCAACAAGAAACGGGGTTAAGGAAAATTAGAGATCAAAACACAGGTAAAATAACACTCTTAAGTGAGCTTCACGGGAAATAAACAAGCAATAGATGGATTTTTCTCTCTCAAAAATAATCTCAGTTTATAGGATCTCTCTCTCTCTCTCTCTCTCTCTGTGTCTCCGTGTCTCCCTCTCTGGCCCCCAGAATCTCTGATCAGCCCTTTCGATAACTTTGGAGCACCCCATCGTCACCAGAATCCTTGACTTATGGAATTGCCAGAATGGAAGTCCATCAAATAGATTTGCTCAGGAAAAGATTAGATATAGCTCGGTAACACACAGCTCGAAGAAGAATCGCTGGCTCGTCTGAATTCTCCTGGATTGTTTCAGCAGTGATCTTAAGCTAGGATTTTATTATCCGCACGTCTTCGCAACGCATTTGTTTTAAATCGACACGCCCCTTCCCTCAACTAAAGGAGATGTCACTTCGTCCTACCCACAGTGTTTCCAGCGAATGCTCATTAATCTCGAATATTCCACTGGTAGGAGACGTGCTGCATAATTAAGCATGCAGATCCCGAACAGAATCTTTGCGCCATGGTCAGACAACCAAGATTAGGAACGAATGTTGATGACTCTCCTCGTTGAACTGCTGAATAATGCGTCCCTCCGCTGGATTATCTCGTGATCCCGTCCGAAAGCCAGCGAGGCCCTTAAAATATCATACGGACTTGTCGCCAATTTCCACGTTGATGCGTCTTCTACAAGATGAATAGAAATATAAGTCAGCGGGAAGACAATCGGTAAAATCTCAGATCCCTGGACCTGAATACCATTTGAAATCCAGATTCCAGAGAAATATGAGGTCTTCTTCAAGTTATTCACCATTGCCGGGCGACACATGTAGAGCATGTGGATAACACCTGTAGCACAACGATCGTCGCATCTTGATTAGCGTAAAGCCCTCGTGTCAAATCGTCAATTACCTGAATCTCGGTTTTCTGACCAGAAAATATTTTCTCTCGTTGTGCTGCTTGTTGCACGTTGGATCCGCCTGAGATCCACAGTGTTCTCTGTCGGTTGTGCGGGATATTAGTGATGGCGGGTGGACTGTTCCTTCGGAGGGAAGATCGTTTATCTCGGCATTTGAACGGATACGTGGCTATCAATTCACATGAACTGTCATCATCAACTTATCTTCTTTCTCATTATTACAAAGTAGCCTTTTCAACTGCTTCTCTCAATGTATGATGCGGTCATGCTATTCCCGCTTCCCTCGCTCTCTCTCTCTCCTCTGTCGCTCTCTCTAACACGCACATGCCAACATACGTCACATAGTTCCATACTATCTCTCTCTCTCTCTGTGGCTAGCAATCATATCATGCTTTCGTGCTCGACATATCTCCAAGTGGTGAGGCTGGAACCACGAGCTTGAGCAAGATTGTGTATGGAGTACCTGGAACATCATAAGTGGAGCCCGGAATCATGGCTGACGTCACGAAGAATGCCCATATCCAGCTGGAAAACTAATAAATCAGAGGATATCCAGAGAAAGCTGTTGCAGAACTCCAAACTCTTGAACCTACGTCTATTGCAAATTTACGCCCGAAAACCGTAGTAAAGAATAGAGCATCAGTAAACTGGCAACGGGATCACGTGTGTCGAGACGAAGAGGATGGTGGTCATATAAAATAGAGAACCAAAAAATACCAAGAAAAATTAACCAAAAAAATCTAATTTTACACCGATTTCATAAAAACATCAATCTGTATGCTTTGTGGGTAAACACTTAATGGAGTATATACAGTAAGAATATCAGAAGAACAAGTCACTCTCCCGTCAGGGACCTTGCAAAGACGGACGGAGGCACATGATAATGTAACGTCAGGCACAATCATTGCTGCCAGAAGCTGACGAAACCATCCTGGGGGGCAGCGGAAAACAAGGGATAACCAACGTCACTCTTCGAGACCACTGACGAAATCTCCGCGTTATGATCGGTGCTCAAGCACGTATCTTGGCTTAGGAAAGATTGATTCGAGTGTTGCTCTATCTTGGCTTGGCTGCTCATCGCGTTTTCTCGTCCTTCAAATGGTAACCCGAAATTCCCGATCTGACGCATGTAATCGAAGTCTTGGCCAGCGAAGTTTGACCAGAGCTGACTATCACTGCGATTGAGGTGTGCTCTCTGAGGAAATTTCGGGATCTCCGTTGCAATGGCGGGATTTACC
This sequence comes from Lemna minuta, assembly GCA_024174645.1. Classification (NCBI taxonomy): domain Eukaryota; kingdom Viridiplantae; phylum Streptophyta; class Magnoliopsida; order Alismatales; family Araceae; genus Lemna; species Lemna minuta. Next base: position 7,599,157 of record CM044104.1, on the reverse strand, counting down.
ATTGCTGTGGGGCTTCCATCGGTATCCTCCCAGTCAACGTCGTAGGTGAAGCGATCGCCTTCACCAGAGACGAAATCCCCAAAAGAATCCATTCTTTGTAGCTCTGGCGACGCTTTCGCCTTTGGACTTGAGCCTTTATCGAAAACTCTGCAGACGACCCATTCATCCTGAAGTAAAAAATCGTTGAGAATAAGAGAAAATAAATAATTATTGTAAGAGAAAAGAGGGACAAACGTTGGAGTTTCTGGGGGGTTGGTGGCCGGCGAATTTTCCTTCAAGCCTGTATTCGTGCATCACCCAGTTGGTTTTCCTCCCCTTGGGCGCTCTTCCCAGGTAGAACACTAGGGTTTTCTTCATTCCGACGACAAAAGAAGGTTTCCCTCTACGAAAAATCTCCTTATCTTTTCCTGTGGCCTTCCAGTATCCGGATGTCGTAGCCCTATTCGTTCTTGATCCTGTAGGGTACCTCTTGAACCTTTTGCAGAAGAAATACCACTCGTTCTCCCCCATTTTTGCTTGACCTGGAAATCATATGTCAACGGGTGTAAATCTAATGAAAAACATGGAAATAAAGATAAAAAGAAGAAGGATTCAAGAACTAACTTGGAAGATCCCACGGCTCGCAGCTGTTCAAATTTGCTTCGCCAATGGCTATGGGGTTGAAGTTCTGGATTCTAAACTTCTCTGTGAGGTAGAAAGTGATGAGCTCTTCGTCCGTTGGATGGAACCTGAAACCGGGAGGTAAGTCTAAGTTGTCCCCCATGGGCGTTCTGTGTTGCACCGGTGGCTCCCCTTATCTCTCTTAGGGCAAATTGAAGCTTTATAACTTTTAAAGAGTATCTGCAACAGAAAGCTCAGTTATCATTCCGATTCTCAGTTATCATGCGACAAGGTTACATGCGAAAGGATCTGCTTGAGAAGAAGATCGCGTAGAGGGATGGAGGGAGGGAGGGAGAGAGAGAGAGAGAGAGAGAGAGAGAGAGAGAGGAAATAGGGAGAAAGACTTACAGTAATCCTGAGAAAATGCTTGTCAGGGACGCGAGAAAAAAGTCTGAAAGAAGATACGGAGGCAAGACACTCGGCCTAAATAGAGCCTTTTAGAAGAAGACTCTTGCGTCCCAAGGAACTTCCATGAAGCTTCTTCCCCGGCATTAAGGGTATTTTTCTATCCGAATCGACCCAATAAAAAAATCGGCGCCGTTGTCCTGGTCTTAATCGTTTATCCCTTAACGCTCTCTCTGACTTTCTGTCGACTCCATCGCTGAGACTAAGATAACCGCAGAAACCGTGTCTCTGGGTAAAATCCAAGATATTTTACTTATTCTTCTGCCGCCGAGGATCTACTCCTGAAAAGGAAAAGGCTCTTGTTTTTCTAGTTTGTAATTTTGTAAGCCTTTCTTCCCCTTGACATTTACTTCAGCAGTACCACTATCCCTCTTTGCATTCTCCCGAAGGTTCATATTCAAAGGTTTGAACTGATCTTTAAGAACGAAGGCCAAGAGGGTGAAAGCTATCAGCTTTCTCCAAGTGAAACCCGTTAACGTCAAAGGGATCCATCATAGGAGAGGAACATTAATTCAACCAGATGGCCACCATCATATCTTCCTTTATTTTGGACGCTATTGGGCCTATTAAGGTTTTGAAATATCCGTCACAAAAGAGTTCTTCCTTCTACATCTTTTAATTATCCTCGGCGTATTTCTTTCGACTATTTACAGAAGAGAGAGATGCTCTAGGGATAGTGCCTTCCGGAAGGCAGACGCGTTGGGCAAGATGCCAAACCGGCGCTCTCATTAATCCGTTGACCAGGCTTCACAGTCTATGGTTGCGATCTCTTCGATTTACATCATCCCGGTGCATGACAGCAGCAGCCAGCTCATAACTTCACCTGCCGGTGAAGAATTCGCCAGACTCCGACTTATGAAAGGTTTATCTTCGTTGAACCCATTCCTTATTTACCCGGATTGAGAAGTCCAAATCAGGAGATGAGATCGGAAATGGAGCGGTTTATGTCAGTGAAGTCATCAAGATCTCTGTGGTTAGGCAGGCGGCAGACCACGAGGAGAATTTAAATAAGGGGCATGGTCTCCTGTTTCACGCCGACAGAGAGCTTACATTCCTCTGCTGCTCACACTGCAACAAACCCGTCTTCTGGGGCAGCTGGCATTAGATAGATAGATCACACATTGAGAGAGGTAGAGAGAGAGATAGACCGATACGGAAGCGGGCGATGAGAGAGAGATAGAGAAGCGTGCAGAGATAGTGTATAAGGAAACGTTGGGGGGGAGGGGGGGGGGAGACAGAGAGAGAGATGCCAAAAAGATAGGGCGACCAATGTCCGGGCACGCCAGAGATGGAGGACCCCAGACCCGTCATTAAACGCCGTTATTAGTGGATTAAGGTCCTCCCGCTGTCGCCAGCTGTTTTCCAGTAAGATATAACCCAGACCCGATCATCGCGGCCTCCCACCAGTACGAGAATCAAAAGCGCGTTAAGCATGATGACGCATTCTTCCAGAAACAGGGAGCTACAGTCCAAATCTATCTCTATCAGCGGAGACAAAGCTAAAAGGAAATCGATCCAGAAGGAATTGGTCGACGTGGTATAGCATGGCTGGGCTGTGCGAGTCGGTGCAACGAATACTGCACATGTGAATGAATAACCGCCAGTTGTGGCAGAAAAACTCTCCAAGTCGAATGATCGGCGCTTTCTGGCCTGTTTACATTTTTATGCTTATCTTCGGTACTTCATGCCGCCTACTTCACGCGTTATTTAAGCGTTTGCCCGGTTCACACTTCGGATGTCAAACGTCAGCGGTAAACACCGCCGATTTGAGGGGCTAAGATAGATGAGAGTTTTGGGAATTGTAGGGTTTGACTGGTTGTTTTCCTCGTGCGTTGGCACCGGCGCTGAAAGGGCGATTCAGCGCTGCCCAAATTCGCTCCCCCACTTGTGTCTGCCTGAAGTAGGCTCATCTGCCATCTGACGTCAGGTGAGATCGACGTCTGATCAAGATCGGAATTTCATTTGGATAAACTATTAATAAATCACGAGGAAAGAAGAGAGAGATCCTTCCAACAAGATGGTGATGTAAGCACAGTCGCCATCCGAAAAATTCGGGATGCTCTTCCCATAATGATTGAACTGGTTTCTAGGAAATAACGCGATGAACAAATCAGTTTAAAAAAGAAGACTATACGCAAGGACCTAGGGTTAATCCATCACCAGAAATCACTTGATTTACAATTGATTTAATTAGTAAACAAATTTTCAAGTAAAAACTGCAAAAGGATTCAGTTCATAGCTCCTCTTCGAAACCCTGATAACCCATCTTCCGGGGGGGCCACGAATGTTAAATTTTACTATCTAAACCAAATGGCTTGACCTTATCGACCCTACATGAGTAGTAGCAAGAGCTCGATTAATCAGCTGCCTACCCTATAAAAACCTAGAACTCAATTGGCCGTCGCGCACACTAGATGTTCCCTTAGACAAGACGCATCAACCAATGCACATGGCTAATCGAATTTGATTAGGTATCTTTAGGGCTGTGAACGAAATTGACTTTCCTGATCATTTGAGAGGATGGAAAACTATATAAGAGAAGCCCAAATTTTTCTAATCCTTTTTGGCTGAACTTGTCTACGTGTAATGATTTACAACCTAATTATACTGCCCATGTTGTCGTATTGGGATGGATCATAATCAGCAGGGGGTTGAATTTTTTTAAATATATTCATGTTTAATCTCTCAAACTACAGACTCTCGACCGCTCATACCGCAGTCCATTTCTACGTATTTTGGATTGGGCTTTTGTCTAATCAATTAGATGGGATATCCACTATTGGATTGTTGCAATCCAATATCCAGACCAAGTTAGGATACAAAAACATGAGCAGTGTAGGGTTATGGCGGGTGCCCAAGTACACCATTGCTATCCCATTTTCCTCTCTAGTGTTCCGCAATTATGGCCATCCAAAAAACCATGGTTCAACATATTTGACGACCATCCAAGGTTGACATTTATGCCTAGAGTGCACAGAGGTCGCATCGACTAAACCCTTGAGCTCGTATATCGTCTTACGTTGTCTCACCAAGGGGATTGTTTGCAGACTAAGTAAACTAGGAAGGTTGAGTAAGATAATGAAGAGAGTAAGGGTAACGGTTAAGTGAGGGAACCCCTAACGAGAGAGGATATATATATAGATATCTCTGAGTCGAGCTGGATTTAAACCAGCTTTAGACAAATTGCCAACGAACTGCATCCCCATTCAGTGCTCGGGCATCGACCTAGGAAAAATCCATATTATATATATAATATTGACATGGATTTGGGCTTATCAATTGTTAACAAGCCAGCACCCTACCCCAAGGAGAAGGTGAATCCCCCCTACCTTTTCTTTTTCGCGCAAGGTCGAACCTCATATTGATGATTCCAGGCAACCCGAACTCGCTAAGGAACAAGATGCAATGCTAGTCACTGACGTAGCTTTCACTACCGGCTGTAACTGAGATGGACCTCTTTTATGTTCATTAGGAGAAATTGTTGGAATTCTATAAAAGAGTCGGGGGAGCCAGGATGCAAGCCAATCTCATATGACTTGGTGGAGTGGCACAAGATCTACCTCTTGGCTCATGTCGAGATATAGACTGTTCCACAGACAAATGTTATGAGATTGACGAATTAGAAGAGATCTCAACTGCAACTGTATACGGAAACAACGATTATCGGATAAATGCTTATATTGGTTCAGAGTAAGAAAAAACAGTTGAGATCTTAGAGTGATGGCCTTGAAAAGTTGTGCTCCAAAGAGCCCTCAAAGGCATAGTACAACACACTAAGAGGAAACTAAGGAGATGGCTGGAATTGACTTGTCAAGGAGACAATGGCTTGAGCAACAAGTGATAAAATGGATTCCATACATGCAATACTTGATTATTAATTTATGATGCTTAATTTATATCATTAAAATGAATGATGGCATGAAATTCATGTCTTTTGAGAATATAATGTTATTTTTTCCTGCCTTGGAAATTTTGCATAATTTTGTGTTTATTTTTTTAAACTTCATGTTTTTTACCTTTCTCAAGGTCAAACACCTTGAAATCTACCCATATTCTTGAGTTATTTCTAGGTTGCAAGTACTAGTTGATTTAAGGATGAAAAGAACAAGAGAAGAAAGGAAGTTAAATCTTATTTTTGACTTAGTTAATTTTTTAAATAAACTGAAGTAGAAAAGATAACTTTCTCATTATTTATATTTTTATTTTTATTTTCAGTTCATAAAATGGCTTGATAATTTAGAAAATTAAATTTCTGATATATTACTAAAAATTTCATTGAAAAGGTTCTTATACTCGAAATTTATGATTTATGTAGGTTTTATATGAGTTTTTTTTTTGTATATTCATTTAAGATTTAAAAAAAACCAAAATTAGCCACAATAAGTGCAACTTATGTGGAGAGGCTGACAAGCAGCACTCACTTGTAGTGGCATATGCCATTGGCTGAGGGTGCCACATTGGGCACATGTGGCACATGCATGGTGCCGTCAAAGTATGGTATTTAATCATGTTCTAGATGGAACTTTTCACTTAATTATTAATTGAGATGTTTATATCTTCAATTTATTACATGACTATGTTCTCTCAAGCACAAATTACTAAATAGAGATAGTTTTATGTAGATAAATAGAGTGATAGATATAGCTCTATATATTGATATTTATGTCCGAACCTATTGAGCAGAAATTAATTACAAATTTAGAAATATAAGCTTAAGTATATAGATTGAAAAATATCTCAATATATAGATATATATATATATATATATATATATATTCATGCATCTATTTAGAAGAAATTTATATAGATAGATAAAGGAAGATAGCTTGACATTGGCTCTACAGATATATAGATAATACATATAAAATTACTTATAGAAATATTCTACATGAATTTGCAAATCGATATGTACATTCATAGAGGATATTTGTAGCTTAATATATAGCATAAATATTAAGATATAAGTTTAAAAAACATTCATAGAGGATATTTGTAGCTTAATATATAGCATAAATATTAAGATATAAGTTTAAAAAACACATTTATGTATGGTATTTTCTGCATCATAAAATCATAAATATTCGGGTCAATTTAATACATATTTAGATATTAGATTGACCAATACCTATTGGTGTTTATTCATACATATAATTTTGAATTTATATTTTCAGAAATTGAATGGAACTACATATTTCTATTTTGATTAGATTTCTTTAGAGAAACATATACTATCTTCTTTTCAGTCAAAAATTTTCTCCGCCTATCTAATGATATGAAAGTAGCAGATCCGTCAAAGACATAATAGGAGGCCCATCAAGGACAGACTAAATGACCCATTAACAGTCTAATTGCAAACCCATTAATGCCATTATAGTAAGTCAATCAACAAGCCTTTTAAAGGCCCGATATCTGTCCCATTAAAGGCCAAATGGAAGGCCCATTGGAGGCCAATTGAAGGCCCATTGATGGCCAAGTAGCAGACCTATAGAAGGCCAAATAGTAGGCAATTTGAAGGCCAAGTAGTATGCCTATTGAAGGCTAAATAGTAGATCCACTGAAAGTGAATTGTCAACAACTAGAAGTCAATGAATTGACCACCTGAAGTCAAAGTCAATAGAAAGTCAAAGTCCACTTAAAGGAAAAGAGAAGGTTTGTATTTAATGGTCATCACCACAATCAATTGACCACAGTCAAGGGTCAACATTCAACCTCAAATATAGTGGAAGTTTATTTGCATTCACACCAATCACTCATATCATTTCACACATATATCTTTATTATCATTACTTGAAATCTCTTATTAAAGGACATAGGATTAGTTTAGATCTAACATATGCCAATATTAGGAATATGCCTCAGGGTAAGTAGATCTTGTTGGAGATGTAGTGTACTGTTGGTGAGTCAAGCTTACTCAAAAGTAAGTGAGGGATTATTGGTGAGTCAATCTTACTCTAAGATAAGTGGAGGACTCTTGGGAGTTTGGCTTACTCATAAGTAAGTGCAGGAATCTTGATGAATCAAGCTTACTCTAGGATAAGTGGCCTCTTGGTGAGTTGATTTTACTTGTGTACAAGTAAATGACTCTTGGTGAATAGGGCTTACTCTAGGATACGGGGTGAATTCTAGGTGACTTATACTTTCCCCTGAAGGTAAGGGGTGGACTCTGAGTTGTACTTACTCATTAGTGTAAATGGTTGGACTTCCCTGAATTGGTACTAGACTGATGATGAATCTTTGGTGTTAACTGTAGAGTTAACTCATATTTTATGTTTCTGTGAGATAGTGTATGGAGGAGGTTAGAGGATTCACTTGGAGAAAACTTGGGCGTGCTGCCAAAGCTCACAAACTTTAAAGAAGAGAATGTGCTCAAAGGGATCAAGGAGCAATGAACATAGCTCTAGAAGTTGGCATGTGGGGGTATGAGATGAACTGTGTAGAACCTAGAAGATGTTTGAGCAGTTTTGGTTAATAACATGAACACAATATATAAAATGTATCCATTCACACAACATTTATAGAATACATCAATGAAATTGTTTTTCACAGGCATGCTATATGTATGAGACATTAGGTCCCCAAACCAAGGTAAAAAAGTGTTTTACTAAGAGAGTTATGAACTAAGCATATGATAAATGAATCCAAAACTCATATTAGAAAACTTTATATTTTTTATTAACCAATTCACCCATCCTCTCATACTTAGTTGTCATCAAATTTGGAACTTACAAATATATGATTATGAAGTGATTTTAATTCATATTTATGTCATTATGATACATGTTATCAAGTTTTTATTTTTTGTGAATTCCATGGCATTTAAATTAAGATCTGAAAATGCATTCTTTAAGGCTAATTTTATGTGACTACAAGTTTACTCCTTTTTACTTGATATTTTGAAATTAGACATTGGACAAATCAAAATTTGATGAATAAAGAGTAAATTAAGGCAGATTTTTATAACCAACTCTAAAATTGACCTAGTTTGTCCTTCTATTAGGGTTCGCCCGTTTCCAACGGTGCCGGGTGCCGTTGCCGGAAACGATGCCGAAACGCGGCATCGGCAATAAACGGCACCTGACACCTAAAAAACGGCAACATCACCAGCACCAGGTGCTGGTGCCCTTTTTCCGGCATCGGCAATAGGTGCCGATGTCGGACGTGCGGCATCGGCTACGTTGCCATTTTTCGGCTATGAAGCCGAAAAACGGTAACAGTGCCAGATGCCGTCAGAGTTTAAAATAAACTCTAATATAGATATAGATTAACATATCGGCTATATTATCGGCTATAAACGGCACCGGCTATATGATAACATGCAATCTTAACATGATAAAACATGATTATTCATGCGATTTAAGGCATAAAACATTACATTTATGTGCATGTTATCATACTTTGAGTGCATTTTTATCATTCTATGCATATTTATGTCATAATCTCAAAATGCACTAATTTAGGGTTAATTATGATAAATTAATGATAAATAATTTTATAACCCATATTTACTTGAGATTATGAATGGTTTTTAAAGTTAAATAATAAGAGAAATCATTTTTATGAACATTCATTTAATTTTTCTAAAGTTAAAAATCTTTTTAAAAAAATGAATATATTTTTTTGAAATATAAATTAAATCTCTTGTTATTTAAATATTTTGAATTTTTAGAATGATAGATAATTAAATTTCAGATCAAATGAAAGAAATTTGGATTAATTTGGAGTTGTATATTAAAAGATATGATTTTTACAATTTTAGGGATTTTTCTGTATTTTTCCGAATTTTTTATGATTTTATTTTCAATTTTTAATAGTAAAAAATAAATAAAAAAATTAAAAAAAACGGCCGCGGGGCCCGCGTGGATGCGACGTGGCACGCAAGGCCACGTGGCAGCGCCACGCGGACCCGCGCAGCGCGCCTACGTGGCGCGGATATATCGTATATATTATTATTATACTTATATATATAAAGTGGTCTTTGTCCTCCCCTATATGGGGAGGGTCATACCCATCATAGGCGGTCTGGGTATTATATACCCGATCGGTTCTTTAAATTAAGTCCGTGTGGGACTAATTTTTATAGTTTACTTACCTTGCAGGGCGACGTGGCGCGACGACAGGCGTTGGATCGCGCGGCCGATCGATCGATGGACGTCGATCGCATGGAGCACGGTCCACCAAAGATCATCAAGCACGTGCTAAAATAAAATAGTTATAACGGTCCTGATTTTGTTGACGTGGCAGAAGCGGAGGCGTCGGATCGAGATGACGCGACGATCCCGTGCGTTGATCGCGTGAGCGCGGTCCACGGATCAAGATCAGATGCACGTGCGCAAAATTAAAGAGTTATAACGGCTGCGATTTGATCTGGCGGGGAGAATCAAGACCGCTGGATCGCGATCCGACGGCGATTAATCAAAACGCTTCTTATAAGCGTTTTATTTGATTAAATCGTGGCCGTCCATCAAGATCCGACGGCCACGACTTAATCGAAACGGTCCATCGTGGACCGTTTCATCGTAACCGTCGATCTAAATGATCGGACGGTTACGCCCAAATTTGCTATAAATAAGCCTTGTTCTTCGTCTTTTGTACTCATTCTTGGGAGTTTCGATCTAATTGACCTATCTATTTGCATTCTCTCTTGAATCTCTCTCTTGTAATCACTTTTAGACAAGATTCCGCGTCCACGGAGTGTTTATAAGAGAGATTTCGACGATCGAGCGAGGAGAATTTGTCTCTTGAACACCGATGTTCACGTTTGAATTCGCGGAATGAAGAGCCGTCGATCCGGCGATCAATTGGATCGATTTGATCGTTATCTCGGGTTAGAAAACAAGTTTAACCTCTTATCTATCGTCGTGTATCATCAATTTTAGGATTAGGATTTCAATTTAAGTTTAATTTCACTTCAATTTTAAGTGTGTTCTTCGCGATTCCGAAAATTTCTTCCACTTCCATCTTTGATTTCTCCGTGATTACTAATCCAAATCGAGTGATTTTTGATTCCACGGATAGATCTTTGAGTCTTCTTTCCAAAAACACCTCAATTCATCGTCCAATTTGACCGAATTCTAAAAGATATCTCGAAAATACCTAAATTCCCTGTGGATTCGACCCGTATTTACCATTATACCCCTCAATTCTCTCTTAATTCCCCAAATTGGTAAGTTCGGTATTATTTTTGACACGAGACCGTGTGAAACAAAAAACGACCTCGCGGTCTCGTCCCGTCACTATACGCGACACCTTTTCCGGCTATACGCCACACTCGGCTACGTTCCCGTTTTCCGTAACACACGGAAAAACGGCAATGGCAATAGGTGTCGTTGCCGTTGTCGAGTGCCGAAAAAATGGTGATGATGCCGCCCTCATGGTGCCGATGCCGCCACGAGATGCCGATAGGCGAACCCTACCTTCTATGCCAAACTATTTATTTTTTATTAATAACACTTTGCTTCTTGTTGTATTAAATATAATACAATCAATCAAATGGCATAGAAATAAAAAAAATAGAACTATTTCTTTCTTTGATTAATTGGCATAGAGATAAATATAATCGAATTCCTCATCTTGCAAATAAAAAGTAAGAGAAAAACTTTCATTTTGAATTTTCCTAGCCGTAGGGATTTTTATGGATTATTGGGCTTATTAAGCAATCTCACATGGCAGCTAATGTGGTAGGCATGCTCACATGGTTTGTTGCTAGTGAGCCAAAGGGGCAAACATGTGCCTAGGTGGCACTAATGCTACACATGTAGAGCACTTGCATGACAACATAATTAGTAAGAGTGATTGGAGAGATTAATTCTTTAAGGACATTTAACCTACTTAAAATGTGTCTGATTTACTTAGGTATTAAATTTCAAAATCTATTTGTAAAGTGGGACCATGTTAATTTTTTAAATGAAGAGATGCATAATGGTCATCAAATCACACAGACATCATCTAAAGCATCGTTTTCAATGAGCCATGGTCCAAGATAAATGAGATCTTATTGTTGTTGTTGATCTTTCGTAATAAAAATAAAAAGCCACCATTCAACTTGAAGAATAGAGAATCAAGATGGAAGTTGACTAGTGACCTACATCTGGCTTTTCCTATTGCAACAGATGGTAGATTGAATGTGTGGATCTTGATCTGATAAGTGCTTTTGAGGATTACATTTCCTCTTCAAAACTTGGGACACGTGGAAAATATCTGAAGATCTGGCCCATCAATACAATGATCCAATAGTAAGAGCTCACTTGACTCGTGATCTTCTCAAACAATTGGTGTGATGAAAACCTCACATGATCATAGCCATTCATGTTCAATAAATGCATGATCGAGCAACCCATAATGATCTTAGTCATTGTGAATTATTTTCTGTCATTTTGAGGGTGACATGTGGTGCAATCCAACCTTTCCATCCCCTACGCATCAACTAGATGGCAGGGATGACAATGACCCATTGCAGTCATTTTTAAGCCAAAATCCCGTGTAAAACCTCCAAATTTTCATATTTATCTTGTGCTTGGAATTGTGAGGCATAACATTGGACATTTTTTTCCTCTCACCCAATGGATAATTAGTTTGTCGTTTCCATCATGTTTTTTGTGCGATTTATGCATAGTTCTCATATATTTCCATTGAAATGCATGGGGATTTCCTTACTTGGATGCCAAAAATCATAATAAAAGAATTTCAATATGACCCTTTGATCCTGAAACTTAAGGTCATCTTAGTGTCACCTCTCACTTCTTCGATAAGTTATATTTTTGAATAGGAGCAATTTTTGGTGATTTTCATCAATCCTCCTCAATTCTCTCTCCTATGGTAATGATGATTTTCTTTTGTCTATTTCTCACTTGATTCAAATCTGATTGTCACCAAATTTTATGAATTGGATTCCTTTCTTCCTTATCTTTTTCAATGCTCCATTATCCCTAAATTGTCACTTCATTCATCCTCTAATTTGAATAAGTTATACCAAATTTTTTTCTATTGTTTTAATCAAAAGAATTCCACGTGTATTCAACCTATAGTCTACATTGCACATAAAAAAATCCATTTGTGATTTCTCTTGTGAGTGAATTGAGATTTTTTGACACGTAAATGTGTCAAAAGATACATTTCAATGATCATGTGTTTCACACTTGTTAATGCCCTCGTATTTCATGAACTCTATTCACTCTTCACTTTTGACATAGTATTAGAGCACAAAGATTGTCCTAGGGCCTATTTTTATATAGCACACTTTACCCATTGTGCTCCTCATTTAGAGCTCTTTATGATGACTAAAAATAGGTCCAAACTAGAATAATTGGTTTGCATGCAATTATTTTCATGAGTATGAGTTCAATCTCCCATACAATTGTCGAGGATGTTATTAAGGCAATTCCACCTTTTCTGCATATTTAGACTCCATAATCATCCTTTTCATTGGAAAAAGATGGCACTTAGAAAAAGAAATAGGTATACAACATTCTAGAATTTATGGAAAAGTGGTAAGAAGCTGCATTGTTTTCATCAAAATCATATTCCTTATGTTCAAATTAGTAGATAACTTTAGTGTATCAAATGACGCATCGACATCCTTGAGCATAGCAAATGAGTAAGAATTTTTCATGGTCTGCGGTGTCATCACATTCCTTAAGAGACCTTGTCCATTATGTGACACTTCATCCCAAGAGCTCATCTGAATGAATTGGACAATCACACTTTTCCCCCTCAATCTTATAATTGAACTCTTCTTATTAGGTCCAAGGAAACCCATGACGATAGATGAAAGGAACCTTGAAAAAGGATCCTTCGTCATTGGGTATAATAGGACCCACACCTAAGTTTAGTGAATCTCTACAATCTTGTTAATGCAATTGACCCTAAATGATGTCCCATTTAGCCTACTAAATGTTCTTGGATGATGTCCCATCTCAAATTGGCTATAAATTGAGAT
>CM044104.1:7515934-7585657 GCA_024174645.1 Lemna minuta | reverse complement strand
GTGTCTCCAAAGTCTCCCTCTCTGGCCCCCAGAATCTTCTGACCAGCCCTTTTCGCTATCCTTTGAAGTACCCCATCGTCACCAGAATCCTTGACTTATTGAATTGCCAGAATGGAAGTCCATCAAATAGATTTGCTCAGGAAAAGATTAGATATAGCTCGGTAACTCACGGCTCGAAGAAGAGTCGCTGGCTCGTCTGAATTCTCCTGGATTGTTTCAGCAGTGATCTTAAGCTAGGATTTTATTATCCGCACGTCTTCGCAACGCATTTGTTTTAAATCGACACGCCCCTTAACTCAACTAAAGGAGATGTCACTTCGTCCTACCCACAGTGGTTCCAGCGAATGCTCATTAATCTCGAATATTCCACTGGTAGGAGACGTGCTGCATAATGAAGCATGCAGATCCCGAACAGAATCTTTGCGCCATGGTCAGAGAACCAAGATTAGGAACGAGTGTTGATGACTCTCCTCGTTGAACTGCTGAATAATGCGTCCCTCCGCTGGATTTATCTCGTGATCCCGTCCGCAAAGCCAGCGAGGCCCTTAAAATATCATACGGACTTGTCGCCAATTTCCACGTTGATGCGTCTTCTACAAGATGAATAGAAATATAAGTCAGCGGGAAGACAATCGGTAAAAATCTCAGATCCCTTGACCTAAATACCATTTGAAATCCAGATTCCAGAGAAATATGAGGTCTTCTTCAAGTTATTCACCATTGCCGGGCGACACACGTGGAAGCATGTGGATAACACCTGTAACAAAACCATCGTCGCATCTTGATCAGCGTAAAGCCCTCGTGTCAAATCGTCAATGCCTGGAATCTCGGTTTTCTGACCAGAAAATATTTTCTCGTTCTCTGCTGCTTGCTGCACGTCGGATCCGGCTGAGATCCACAGTGTTCTCAGTCGGTTGTGCGGGATATTAGTGATGGCGGGTGTACTGTTCCTTCGCTGGGAAGATCGTTTATCTCGGCATTTGAACGGACACGTGGCTATCAATTCACATGAACTGTCATCATCAACTTATCTTCTTTCTCATTATTCCAAAGTAGCCTTTTCAACTGCTTCTCTCAATGTATGATGCGGTCATGCTATTCCCGCTTCCCTCGCTCTCTCTCTCTCCTCTGTCGCTCTCTCTAAAACGCACATGCCAACATACGTCACATATTTCCATACTATCTCTCTCTCTCTCTCTGTGGCTGGCAATCATATCATGCTTTCGTGCTCGACATATCTCCAAGTGGTGAGGCTGGAACCACGAGCTTGAGCAAGATTGTATATGGAGTACCTGGAACATCATAAGTGGAGCCCGGAATCATGGCTGGCGTCACGAAGAATGCCCAGATCCAGCTGGAAAACTATTAAATCAGAGGATATCCAGAGAAAGCTGTTGAAGAACTCCAAACTCTTGAACCTACATCTATTGCAAATTTACGCCCGAAAACCGTAGTAAAGAATAGAGCATCAGTAAACTGGCAACGGGGTCACGTGTGTCGAGACGAAGAGGATGGTGGTCATATAAAATAGAGAAACAAAAAATACCAAGAAAAATTAACCAAAAAAATCTAATTTTACACCGATTTCATAAAACATCAATCTGTATGCTGTGTGGGTAAACACTTAATGGAGTATATACAGTAAGAATATCAGAAGAACAAGTCACTCTCCCGTCAGGGACCTTGCAAAGACGGACGGAGGCACATGATAATGTAACGTCAGGCACAATCATTGCTGCCAGAAGCTGACGAAACCATCCTGGGGGGCAGCGGAAAACAAGGGATAACCAACATCACTCTTCGAGACCACTGACGAAATCTCCGCGTTATGATCGGTGCTCAAGCACGTATCTTGGCTTAGGAAAGATTGATTCGAGTGTTGCTCTATCTTGGCTTGGCTGCTCATCGCGTTTTCTCGTCCTTCAAATGGTAACCCGAAATTCCCGATCTGGCGCATGTAATCGAAGTCTTGGCCAGGGAAGTTTGACCAGAGCTGACTATCGCTGCGATTGAGATATGCTCTCTGAGGAAATTTCGGGTGCTCCGTTGCAATGGCGGGATTTACCATTGCTGTGGGGCTTCCATCGGTATCCTCCCAGTCAACGTCGTAGGTGAAGCGATCGCCTTCACAAGAGACGAAATCCCCAAAAGAATCCATTCTTTGTAGCTCTGGCGACGCTTTCGCCTTTGGACTTGAGCCTTTATCGAAAACTCTGCAGACGACCCATTCATCCTGAAGTAAAACATCGTTGAGAAAAAGAGAAAATAAGTAATTATTGTAAGAGAAAAGAGGGACAAACGTTGGAGTTTCTGGGGGGTTGGTGGCCGGCGAATTTTCCTTCAAGCCTGTATTCGTGCATCACCCAGTTGGTTTTCCTCCCCTTGGGCGCTCTTCCCAGGTAGAACACTAGGGTTTTCTTCATTCCGACGACAAAAGAAGGTTTCCCTCTACGAAAAATTTCCTTATCTTTTCCTGTGGCCTTCCAGTATCCGGATGTCGTAGCCCTATTCGTTCTTGTTCCTGTAGGGTACCTCTTGAACCTTTTGCAGAAGAAATACCACTCGGTCTCCCCCATTTTTGCTTGACCTGGAAATCATATGTCAACGGGTGTAAATCTAATGAAAACCATGGAAATAAAGATAAAAGGAAGAAGGATTCAAGAACTAACTTGGAAGATCCCACGGCTCGCAGCTGTTCAAATTTGCTTCGCCAATGGCTATGGGGTTGAAGTTCTGGATTCTAAACTTCTCTGTGAGGTAGAAAGTGATGAGCTCTTCGTCCGTTGGATGGAACCTGAAACCGGGAGGTAAGTCTAAGTTTTCCCCCATGGGCGTTTCTGTGTTGCACCGGTGGCTCCCCTTATCGTCTCTTAGGGCAACTTGAAGCTTTAGAAGTTTTAAAGAGTATCTGCAAGAGAAAGCTCAGTTATCATTCCGATTCTCAGAAAAGAAACATGCGACAAGGTTACATGCGAAAGGATCTGCTTGAAAAGAAGATCGCGTAGAGGGAGGGAGGGGGAGAGAGAGAGAGAGAGAGAGGGAGAAAGACTTACAGTAATCCTGAGAAAATGCTTGTCAGGGACGCGAGAAAAAAGTCTGAAAGAAGATACGGAGGCAAGACACTCGGCCTAAATAGAGCCTTTTAGAAGAAGACTCTTGCGTCCCAAGGAACTTCCATGAAGCTTCTTCCCGGGCATTAAGGGTATTTTTCTATCCGAATCGACCCAATAAAAAAATCGGCGCCGTTGTCCTGGTCTTAATCGTTTATCCCTTAACGCTCTCTCTGACTTTCCGTCGACTCCGTCGCTAAGACTAAGATAACCGAAGAAACCGTGTCTCTGGAAAAAATCCGAGATATTTTACTTATTCTTGTGCCAAGATCAACTCCTGAAAAGGAAAAGGCTCTTGTTTTTCTAGTTTGTAATTTTGTAAGCCTTTCTTCCCCTTGACATTCACTTCAGCAGTATCACTATCCCTCTTTTCATTCTGCCGAAGGTCCATATTCAAAGGTTTGAACGGATCTTTAAGAACGAAGGCCAAGAGGGCGAAAGCTATCAGCTTTCTCCAAGCGAAACCCGTAAACGTCAAAGGGATCCATCATAGGATAGGAACATTAATTCAACCAGATGGCCACCATCGTATCTTCCTTTATTTTGGACGCTATTGGGCCTATTAAGGTTTTGAAATATCCGTCACAAAAGAGTTCTTCCTTCTACATCTTTTAATTATCCTCGGCGTATTTTTTTTTCGACTATTTTGAGAATTTGTATTTACAGAAGAGAGAGATGCTCTAGGGATAGTGCCTTCCGGAGGGCAGACGCGTTGGGCAAGATGCCAAACCGGCGCTCTCATTAATCCGTTGACCACGCTTCACAGTCTATGGTTGCGATCTCTTCGATTTACATCATCCCGGATTTACTTCGATTTACAGCAGCAGCCAGCTCATAACTTCACCTGCCGATGAAGAATTCGCCAGACTCCAACTTATGAAAGGTTTATCTTCGTTGAACCCATTCCTTATTTACCCGGATTGAGAAGTCCAAATCAGGAGATGAGATCGGAAATGGAGCGGTTTATGTCAGTGAAGTCATCAAGATCTCTGTGGTTAGGCACGCGGCAGACCACGAGGAGAATTTAAATAAGGGGCATGGTCTCTTGTTTCACGCCGACAGAGAGCTTACATTCCTCTGCTGCTCACACTGCAACAAACCCGTCTTCTGGGGCAGCTGGCATTAGATAGATAGATCACATATTGAGAGAGGTAGATAGAGAGATAGAGAGAGAGATAGACCGATACGGAAGCGGGCGATGAGAGAGAGATAGAGAAGCGTGCAGAGATAGTGTATAAGGAAACGTTGGGGGGGGGGGGGAGAGAGAGAGAGAGAGAGATGCCAAAAAGATAGGGCGACCAATGTCCGGGCACGCCAGAGATGGACCCCGGACCCGTCATTAAACGCCGTTATTACTGGATTAAGGTCCTCCCGCTGTCGCCAGCTGTTTTCCAGTAAGATATAACCCAAACCCGGTCATCGCGGCCTCCCACCAGTACGAGAATCAAAAGCGCGTTAAGCATGATGACGCATTCTTCCAGAAACAGGGGAGCTACAGTCCAAATCTATCTCTATCAGCGGAGACAAAGCTAAAAGGATATCGATCCAGAGAGAATTGGTCGACGTGGAAGAGCATGGCTTGGCTGTGCGAGTCGGTGCAACGAATACAGCACATGTGAATGAATAACCGCCAGTTGTGGCAGAAAAACTCTCCAAGTCGAATGAGCGGCGCTTTCTGGCCTGTTTGCTTTTTTTTTGCTTATCTTCGGTACTTCATGCCGCCTACTTCACGCGTTATTTAAGCGTTTGCCCGGTTCACACTTGGGATGTCAAACGTCAGCGGTAAAAACCGCCGATTTGAAGGGCTAAGATAGATGAGAGTTTTGAGAATTGTAGGGTTTGACTGGTTGTTTTCCTCGTGCCTTGTCACCGGCGCTGAAAGGGCGATTCAGCGCTGCTCAAATTCGCTCCCCTACTTATGTCTGCCTGAAGTAGGCTCATCTGCCATCTGACGTCAGGTGAGATCGACGTCTGATCAAGATCGGAATTTAATTTGGAAAAACTATTAATAAATCATGAGGAAAGAAGAGAGAGATCCTTCCAACAAGATGGTGATGTAAGCACAGTCGCCATCCGAAAAATTCGGGATGCTGTCCCCATAATGATTGAACTCGTTTCTAGGAAATAACGCGATGAACAAATCAGTTTAAAAAATAAGACTACACGCAGGGACCTAGGGTTAATCCATCACCAGAAATCTTTTGATTTACGATTGATTTAATCATTAAATAAATTTTCAAGTCCAAACTGCAAAAGGATTCAGTTCATAGCTCTTCTTCGAAACCCTGATAACCCATATTTCCGGGGGGGCCACGAATGTTAAATTTTACTATCTAAACCAAATGGCTTGACCTTATCGACCCTACATGAGTAGTAGCAAGAGATCGATTAATCAGCTGCCTACCCTATAAAAACCTAGAACTCAATTCGCCGTCGCGCACACTAGATGTTCCCTTAGACAAGACGCATCAACCAATGCACATGGCTAATCGAATTTGATTAGGTATCTTTAGGGCTGTGAACGAAATTGACTTTCCTGATCATTTTAGAGGATGGGAAACTTTATAAGAGAAGCCCAATTTTTTCTAATCCTTTTTCGCTGAACTTGTCTACGTGTGATGATTTTATACCTAATTATATGGCCCATGTTGTCGTATTGGGATGGATCATAATCAGCAGGGGGTTGAATTTTTTAAAATATGTTCATGTTTAATCTCTCAAACTACAGACTCTCGACCGCTCATACCGCAGTCCATTTCTACGTATTTTGGATTGGGCTTTTGTCTAATCAATTAGATGGGGATATCCACTATTGGATTGTTGCAATCCAATATCCTGACCAAGTTAGGATACAAAAACCTGAGCAGTGTAGGGTTATGGCGGGTGCCCAAGTACACCATTGCTATCCCATTTTCCTCGCTAGTGTTCCTCAATGATGGCCATCCAAAAAACCATCGTTCAACATATTTGACGACCATCCAAGGTTGACCTTTATGCCTAGAGTGCACAGAGGTCGCATCGACTAAACCCTTGAGCTCGTATATCGTCTTACGTTGTCTCACCAACGGGATTGTTTGCAGACTAAGTAAACTAGGAAGGTTGAGTAAGATAATGAAGAGAGTAAGGGTAACGGTTAAGTGAGGGAACCCCTAACGAGAGAGGATATACATATAGATATCTCTGAGTCGAGCTGGATTTAAACCCGCTTTAGACAAATTGCCAACGAACTGCATCCCCATTCAGTGCTCGGGCATCGACCTAGGAAAAACCCATATTATATATATAATATTGACATGGATTTGGGCTTATCAGTTGTCAACAAGCCAGTACCCTACCCCAAGGGGAAGGTGAATCCCCCCTACCTTTTCTTTTTCGCGCAAGGTCGAACCTCATATTGATGATTCCAGGGAACCCGAACTAGCTAAGGAACAAGATGCAATGCTAGTCACTGACGTAGCTTTCACTACCGGCTGTAACTGAGATGGACCTCTTTTTTGTTCATTAGGAGAAATTGTTGGAATTCTATGAAAGAGTCCGGGGAGCCAGGATGCAAGCCAATCTCATATGACTTGGTGGAGTGGCACAAGATCTACCTCTTGGCTCATGTCGAGATATTGAATGTTCCACAGACAAATTTTATGAGATTGACGAATTAGAGGAGATCTCAACTGGCAACTGTATATGGAAACAACGATTATCGGATATTAGTTATATATATATGTGTGTGTGTGTGTGTGTGTGTGTGTGTGTGTGTGTGCATGTGTTGGTATGTCTAGAGAGAGAGAGAGCGAGAGAGTTGTTAGCATAAATGCTTATATTGGTTCAGAGTAAGAAAAAATAGTTGAGATCTTAGAGTGATGGCCTTGAAAAGTTGTGCTCCAAAGAGCACTCAAAGGCACAGTACTACACACTAAGAGGAAATTAAGGAGTTGGCTGCAATTGACTTGTCAAGATGACAATGGCTTGAGCAACAAGTGATAAAATGGATTCCATACATACAATACTTGATTATTAATTTATGATGCTTAATTGATATCATTAAAATGAATGATGGCATGAAATTCATGTCTTTTGAGAATATAATGTCATTTTTTCTTACCTTGGCAATTTTGCATAATTTTGTGTTTATTTTTTTAGACTTCATGATGTGTTATACCTTTCTCAAGGTCAAACACCGTGAAATCTACCCATATTCTTGAGTTTTCTAGATTGCAAGTACTAGTTGATTTAAGGATGAAAAGAGCAAGAGAAGAAAGGAAGTTAAATCTTATTTTTGACTTAATTTTTTAAATAAACTGAAGTAGAAAAGATAAATTTCTCATTATTTTTATTTTCAGTTCAGAAAATGGCCTGATAATTTAGAAAATTAAATTTCTGATATATTACTAAAAATTTCATTGAAGAGGTTCTTATACTCGAAAGTTATGATTTATGTAGGTTTTATATGAGTTTATTTATTTATTTATTTTTTATATTCATTTAAGATTTAAAAACAACCAAAATGAGCCACAATAAGTGCGACTTATGTGGAGAGGCTGACATGAAGCACATACTTGTAGTGGCATATGCCATTGGTTGAGGGTGCCACACCGGGCACATGTGGCACATTCATGGTGCTGTCAAAGGATGGTATTTAATCATGTTCTAGATGGAACTTTTCACTTAATTATTAATTGATATGTTTATATCTTCAATTTATTACATGACTATGTTCTCTCAAGCACACATTACTAAATAGAGATAGTTTTATGTAGATAGAGTGATAGATATAGCTCTATATATTGATAATTATGTCTGAACCTATTGAGAAGAAATTAATTAGAAATTTAGAAAGATAAGCTTAAGTATATAGATTGAAAAATATCTCAATATACAGATATATATTCATGCATCTATTTAGAAGAAATTTATATAGATAGATAAAGGAAGATAGCTTGACATTGTCTCTACAGATATATAGATAATACATATAAAATTACTTATATAAATATTCTACATGAATTTGCAAATCGATATGTACATTCATAGAGGATATTTGTAGCTTAATATATAGCATAAATATTAGGATATAATTTTAAAAAACACATTGATGTATGGTATTTTCTGCATAATATAAATCATAAATATTCGGGTCAATTTAATACATATTTAGATATTAGATTGACCAATACCTATTGGTGTTTATTCATACATATAATTTTGAATTCATATTTTCAGAAATTGAATGGAACTATATATTTCTATATTGATTAGATTTCTTTAGAGAAACATATACTGTCTTCTTTTTAGTCAAAAATTTTCTCCGCCTATCTAATGATATGAAAATAGCAGATCCGTTAAAGACATAATAGGAGGCCCATCAAGGACAGACTAAATGACCCATTAACAGTCTAATTGCAAACCCATTAATGCCATTATAGTAAGCCAATCAACAAGCCTTTTAAAGGCCCAATATCTGTCCCATTAAAGGCCAAATGGAAGGCCCATTGATGGCCAAGTAGCAGACCTAGAGAAGGCCAAATAGTAGGCAATTTGAAAGCCAAGTAGTATGCCTATTGAAGGCTAAATAGTAGATCCACTCAAAGTGAATTGTCAACAACTAGAAGTCAACGAATTGACCACCTGAAGTCAAAGTCAAGAGAAAGTCAAAGTCCACTTAAAGGAAAAGAGAAGGTTTGTATTTAATGGTCATCACCACAATCAATTGACCACATTCAAGGGTCAACATTCAACCTCAAATATAGTGGAAGTTTATTTGCATTCACATCAATCACTCATATCATTTCACACATACATCTTTATTATCATTACTTGAAATCTCTTATTAAAGGACATAGGATTATTTTAGATCTAACGTATGATAATATTAGGAATATGCCTCAGGGTAAGTAGATCTTGTTGGAGATTTAGTGTACTGTTGGTGAGTCAAGAGTAAGTGAGGGATTATTGGTGAGTCAATCTTACTTTAAGATAAGTGGAGGACTCTTGGGATTTTGGCTTACTCATAAGTAACTGCAGGAATCTTGATGAGTAGATCTTAATCTAGGATAAGTGGCCTCTTGGTGAGTTGATTTTACTTGTGTACAAGTAAATAACTCTTGGTGAATAGGGCTTACTCTAGGATACGGGGTGAATTCTAGGTGACTCATACTTTCCCCTGAAGGTAAGTGGTGGACTCTGAGTTGTACTTACTCATTAGTGTAAATGGTTGGACTTCCCTGAAGTTGGTACTAGACTAATGAGGAATCTTGGGTGTTCACTGTAGAGTTAACTCATATTTTATGTTTCTGTGAGATAGTGTATGAAGGAGGTTAGAGGATTCACTTGGAGAAAACTTGGGCGTGCTGCCAAAGCTCACAAACTTTAAAGAAGATAATGTGCTCAAAGGGAGTAAGGAGCAATGAACAGAGCTCTAGAAGTTGGCATGTGGGGGTATGAGATGAACTGTGTAGAACCTAGAAGATGTTTGAGGATTTTTTGTTAATAACATGAACACAATAGATAAATGTATCCATTCTCAAAACATTTATAGAATACATGCATGAAATTTTTTTTCACAGGCATGCTATATGTATGAGACATTAGGTCCCCAAACCAAGGTAAAAAAGTGTTTTACTAAGAGATTTATGAACTAAGCATATAATAAATGAATCCAAAACTCATATTAGAAAACTTCATAGTTTTTATCAACCAATTCACCCCTCCTCTCTTACTTAGTTTTCATCAAATTTGGAACTTACAAAGTGATTTTAATTCATATTTATGTCATTATGATACATGTTATAAAGTTTTTATTTTTTTTGAATTGCATGGCATTTAAATTAAGATCTGAAAATGCATTCTTTAAGGCTAATTTTATGTGACTACAAGTTTACTCCTTTTTACTTGATATTTTGAAATTAGACATTGGACAAATCAAAATTTGATGAATAAAGAGAAAAATAAGGCAGTTTTTTATAACCAACTCTAAAATTTACCTAGTTTGCCCTTCTATGCCAAACTAGTTATTTTTTATTAATAACACTTTGCTTCTCGTTGTATTAAATATAATAAAATCAATCAAATGGCATAGAAATAAAAAAAAAGAACTATTTCTTTCTTTGATTAATTTACATAGAGATAAATATAATCGTATTCCTCATCTTGCAAATAAAATGTAAGAGAAAAACTTTCATTTTGAATTTTCCTAGCCATAGGGATTTTTATGGATTATTGGGCTTATTAAGCAGTCTCACATGGCAGCTAATGTGGTAGGCATGCTCACGTGGTTTATTTCTAGTGAGCCAAAGGGGCAAACATGTGCCTAGGTGGCACTAATGCTACACATGTAGATCACTTGCATGGCAACATAATTAGTAAGAGTGATTAGAGAGATTAATTCTTTAAGGACATTTAACCTACTTAAAATGTGCCTAATTTACTTAGGTATTACATTTCAAAATCTATTTGTAAAGTGGGACCATGTTCCTTTTTTAAATGAAGGGATGCATAATGGTCATGAAATCACACGGACATCATCTAAAGCATCATTTTCGATGAGCCATGGTCCAAGATAAATGAGATCTTATTGTTGGCGTTGATCTTTCGTAATAAAAATAAAAAGCCACCATTCAACTTGAATAATAGAGAATCAAGATGGAAGTTGACAAGTGACCTACTTCTGGCTTTTCCTATTGCAACAGATGGCAGATTGAATGTGTGGATCTTGATCTGATAAGTGCTTTTGAGGAGTACATTTCCTCTTCAAAACTTGGGACACGTGGAAAATATCTGAAGATCTGGCCCATCAAAACAATGATCTAATAGTAAGAGCTCACTTGACTCGTGATCTTCTCAAAAAATTGGTGTGATGAAGACCTCACATGATCATAGCCATTCATGTTCAAGAAATGCATGATCGAGCAACCCATAATGATCTTAGTCATTGTTAATTATTTTCTTTCATTTTAAGGATGACATGTGGTGCAATCACAACCTTTCCATCCCTTACGCATCAAATAGATGTCAGGGATGAAAATGAACCCTTGCAGTCATTTTTAAGCCAAAATCCCATGTAAAACCTCCAAATTTTCATGTTCTATCTTGTGCTTGGAATTGTGAGGCATAACATTGGACATTTTTTTCCTCTCACCCAATGGATAATTAGTTTGTCGTTTCCATCATGTTTTTTGTGCGATTATGCATAGTTCTCATATATTTCCATTGAAATACATGGGGATTTCCTTACTTGGATGCCAACAATCATATTCAAAGAATTGCAATACAACCCTTTGATCCTGAAACTTAAGGTCATCTTAGTGTCACCTCTCACTTCTTCGATAAGTTTATAAAAAAATTGAGGGTTATATTTTGGAATAGGAGCACATTTTTGGTGATTTTCATCAATCCTCCTCAATTCTCTCTCCTATGATAATGATGATTTTCTTTTGTCCATTTATCATTTTTTTCAATTCCAACTAACACCAAGTTTGATGCGTTGGATTCTTTGCTTATATTTCTCACTTGATTCAAATCTGATTGTCACCAAATTTTATGAATTGGATTTCTTTCTTCCTTATCTTTTTCAATGCTCCATTATCCCTAAATTTTCACTTCATTTCATCCTCTAATTTGAATAAGTTATACCAAATTTTTTTCTATTGTCTTAATCAAAAGAATTCCATGTGTATTCAACCTATAGTCTACATTGCACATAAAATAAATCCATTTGTGATTTCTCTTGTGAGTGAATTGAGATTTTTTGACACATCAATGTGTCAAAAGATACATTTCAATGATCATGTGTTTCACACTTGTTAATGCCCTCGTATTTCATGAACTATATTCACTCTTCACTTTCGACATAGTATTAGAGCACAAAGATTGTCCTAGGGCCTATTTTTATATATCACTCTTTACCCATTGTGTTCCTCATTTAGAGCTCTTTATGATGACTAAAAATAGGTCCAAACTAGAATTATTTGTTTGCATGCAATTATTTTCATGAGTATGAGTTAAATCTCACATACAATTGTCGAGATGTTATTAAGGCAATTCCACCTTTTCTGCATATTTAGACTCCATAATCATCCTTTTCATTGGAAAAAGATGGCACTTTGCAAAAGAAATAGGTATACAACATTCTAGAATTTATGGAAAAGTGGTAAGAAGCTGCATTTTTTTCATCAAAATCATATTCCTTATGTTCAAATTCGTAGATAAATTTAGTGTATCAAATGGCACACCATCATCCTTGAGCATAGCAAATGAGTAAGAATTTTTCATGATCTGCGGTGTCATCACATTCCTTAAGAGACCTTGTCCATTATGTGACACTTCATCCCAAGAGCTCATCTAAATGAATTGGACAATCACACTTTTCCCCCTCAATCTTCCAATTGAAACCTTATTATTAGGTCCAAGGAAAACCATGATGATAGATGAAAGGAACCTTGAAAAAGGATCCTTCGTCATTGGGTATAATAGGACCCACACCTTAGTTTAGTGGATCTCTACAATCTTGTTAATGCAATTGAGCCTAAATGATGTCCCATTTAGCCTACTAAAGTGATGATTTCATTCATTGTGTCATATCTTGCTCATTTTGATTCCGATTTTGGAGTGTGAGAGTTAAATTACAACTACATTTTTTTAATTGTCAGCTTAAACAAAAATTCAAATATATCTGTACAATTTTCTAAGACTTCTCATGCTGAACAAGAATTCTGTGGTTGGTCATAGTGACGAATCGATACCGCGAGGTCGTTGAAAACAACACATGGCCAAGAGTCAAAATAAATACCAAAATCACCAATTTTAAGATTAAATCACGAATTGAGGGGTATAGTGGTGAATAAGGGTCGAATCCACAGGGAATTAAGGTAATTTCGAAGGATCTTTTCGAATTTGATCAAATCGGACAATGAAATGTGGATAGAAATTAGGGGTTTTGATATTTTTGAAAAGAAGACTTGAAGACGAATCCACAAAATAAAAAATCACTGAATTTGGATCAAGATTCGCGGAGAAATCATCAAATGAACAAGAGAGAAATTTTTGAAAAATAAAATCACAAAAAACAGAAATTGAAATTGAAACTGACTCAAATTATGATTTGAAAATGAAATCTAAAGCTATATGAATAAAGATTAGGATGAAACACAATCCCTAACCCAACATTGCACTCGAATTGATCCAATTAGTCCCCAGATCAAGACTTTTCATCTAAAATTTGGAAAACGTGATCATTGATGTTCAAGCGTCAATTTCTTCCTCTTTTCTCAATGAAAATCTCACTCTCAAGCACTCCGTGGATGCGGAAATGAGTCTAGAAGCGATTGAAAGCAAGAGATTCAAGGGATTTGGTGTCTAAATAGTTCAATTTACTCAAATTGCCCTGGAATGCTTTACAATGTCGAAGAACATCTCAATTTATAAGGCAAATTGGGTGTAACCGTCCGATCCGATTTTAATCTTTGGTCAATGGTTCTGATGAAACGCACGGATGTAAATCATTATGATTAAGTCGTTGTCATTGAATCTCCGATAGACAGCCAAGATTTCATCACATCACGAGCATTATAGGTAACGCATCAAACGCCATCTGTTGGATCTTGAGCTGACGCTTTGGATGCGTTTTCGTCGGTTTTTTATCTCAACTTTTATAACTCCTTTGATCAACGGCTAAGATTAAATCATTTTAAAAACGATTCACTGACGAGTTAGAATGTGCCACGTACTCCCCTCGCGCCTTAAGTGACGATCAATGATCGCTATTTAATTGCGTTATCGGACGCTCCACGAACTGCCACGTCACCCCTTGCCTTGATCGACGATCTCGATTTGATCGAACGCTCCAGATTGTGCCACGTCGCCTGCCCACTTATAAAATTGATTTTAATTTAGAAAAATAGATTTTTAATTCAAAAAAATTCAGAAAAATCCTTAAAAATTCATTAAAAATTTTAAAAATTTCTGAAAGTTTTTGAAAAAATCCCTAAAAATTTATGAAAAAATCCCTAAAAATTAGAAAATTCATAACTTAAAAAAGATAACTCCAAATTAATCCAATTTTTTTTTCATTTGATCAGAAATTAAATTATTTATTATTGTAAAAAATCAAATTTAATAAATAACAAGAGAATCAATTTCTATTTCAAAAATACATTCATTTCTTTAAGATTTTAAAACTTAGAAAATTATATGAGTGTATATAAAATGATTTCTCTTATTATTTAAATTTAAAAACTAATTATAATCCCAAGTAAAGATGTGTTATGAAATTATTTTATCTTTAATTCATCCTAATTAACCCTAAATTAATGTATTTTGAGGATTATAATGATTTTTCATAGAATGGTAGATAAACACTAAAAAATATGATAACATGCATATGAATGACATCTTTTATGCCTTAATATACATAAATAATCATGTATTATCATGTCTAATTAGAATGTTATCACATAGTGATTGTGATTGTCATCATGTGCGAGATCATTGTGGAAAGTATTGACACTAGTTTGAACATTCTTATAATTTTTTTGAAAATGACAAGAGAAAGGTCTTTCAAGTGTCACAAGTTGAGAAAATTTGAGGCTCAATATGGTCTCAAAAGTTCAATATAAACATCAAAGGCATTGAAATATATGGAACCAAACATTCAAAATGTCAAGGCACCAAGAACTAATGATCTTATCATATAGTATAGATTAAAATCTACACTTACATGGTTTATTGAAGGAGTTTGTGAAAACATCTATCTTGAAAACATCATTTAACCATCATGGCATCTTGTCAATTTTTATCAAAACATCTATTTTGTATGAATTTTTTTGTCAAATGGACGCATTTTCATACTTCTCACAAGCAATTTATCATATGAATTAATAAAGAGGATAAGAGATAAAGTCATCTAGAAATAACATGTTTGAGATATTTAAACTCAGTCCTTGACATTGTGCAAACTCAATAAAATCTTATTTTGTTCAATGTATTTTGACCTCGGAAAAGGACAAACATGGAAATCGAACACTTTAGCATTAATCATGTATAAAATGGGAACAATGAGGGCAGAATGTTTGTCTAGTGCACTTTGGAAAAATTCAATAGAATTATTCATGTAAAGGAATTTAAGTGCAATAGTGTATTGGATGGATATTTCTTGAAGGAATCGATGAAAAAAAGCATTTGTATCTATCTATACACACTAAATTTCCAAAGATAATTCTATGATTAATTTAGAACGTTAACCATGCTTGATTTTATGGTAAATAGACATACTAAATGGAAGCTAAATGGGTTGATTCATTTTAAAAATAAAATTTGATTTGGAGGATGATGCATGATCATTAAGTGATTTGAATTTGGTAGTAAATTGATGAAATCGAGCAATAGATAAATTGGCATGAAGAAAAATGTGGAGAGATAAATCTTAATTTTTTGAGGAAAAAAGGAGGATTGCCAAATCACTACACACACAAGGAAGTAGTGTGGGGCTATGACTGATTCGGCACATTTTGTATAATATATATGAGGGATGACTAAGTGATGAACTCAAACTCGGTTTGTTTATATCGTTGTTGTGTGTTCTAATTCATGCAATACATTTATAATACCTCACTTAGGACAGTAGTAAGCAAGGGTCGATCCTCAGGGAATCTAGGTAATGAGGGTTGAGACGAAAGTAGAAGAAGGGATGAATTCCTATAGTGGAGAATATTAGAAGTCGAAGAGGAATTTTTATAGAGACAATGGATGTAATTGGTTAGATTATGTTTCTATAGTTCTAATTAGAGGGGAAGAGATGAGAATTAGAAGGGTAGAGATTGATTGAAGGTGGAGAAAAGAGAGGTGAAGGGGAGAGAAGAGAGGTGAAATAGTATAGAGATAAATGAGATGGTTTGGGTATAATTTGTGGAAAAAAATGCAATAACCTACGATTAAAATAGAATAAAAAATCATACATTATCCATGGAAAAGGCTTACAAGAGAATCCCTCCTCATAATCTTCCCACAAATCTCGTGTTGGTGCTAATCCTAGGCCGGGTGGTGCTTGATTCGCTACGACGTCGATCTCCTCTTGTTCTCCTTCTCCAGATCAAACTCGAGCATCTGATGATGCCTAGCTTGGGCCTAATCTTCTCTCCCTTTCCTGCTGGTGACCTGGTGTCAAGAGAGAGCCAAAAGACAAGAGAACTCGGAGTGTAGGAGGAGAACTTTTAGGAGTTAGGGCTTCCTCCCAATCTGACGGTTGAGATTGATTTTTGAGAACTTCGAGAGTCCGATGGAAATCTCAACCGTACAGATGGGAAGAGCATGGTGAGATTAGCCTATCTTCAAAATTTCATCCCGATCGGACGGCTAGATCGTGAGATATCAACCTTTCTCTTCCGAGCATTTCTAGCCGTCGATCGGGTGTCCTCTAGCGTCAGCAGTCCTCTGTCATCCAGCTCCTGAGATCGCGCCACGTCGTCATCACGCCGGCCATCGGACTTCAGCCACGTAACCTGCAAGGTAATTAACTATTAAATACATCCAAAAAAGGGTAAATGAGAGGAATCTGCGGCGATTCACTTTCGCTGCAGATTCCTCATTTAGTGCGAATAAGAGAGCACCACGTCGCTCTCTTATTCTCGCTTCGCAGTCAAAAATGACGGCACGCCTCGCCTACGCAGGTAAGTAAAAGTTAAATTAATATTTTAATAAGAAAACAGTCAAACGAGAGGAATCTGTGGCGATTACTTTCGCCGCAGATTCCTCATTTAGCGCAAATAAGAGAGCGCCACATCGCTCTCTTATTAGGCTTAAGAGGAAAAACGACAAAAAGATAAATAAAGAAATGACAAAACGCAGGTGGAAAACGACAAAAAATAAGCGCTAAACGACGAAAGGGATGTTTGCGGCGAATGAGAGAGCGCCACGTCGCTCTCTCTCCTTCCTCCTTGACGTCAAAGATGACGGCGCAACCCACGTCATCTGCACGAGTACGTCAGTAAATAATCATGAAAAAATTAAAATAACAAGAACATCACTTAGTAGACGCGGAGCTTCCAGATCGCGAAACGTGTCGCGATCTGGTGGCTGATGTCTAACTTACCTTTGAAGACCCAAAATTGCACTTATGCCCCTGTTAGTGATAAATATGCAGAAAAACCTTAAGATAATTAGAGATATATTAAAATAATGTTCCAAAAATTCATTTAAACCCCATATAAAATCCAAATAAATGTCTTTTGCCTTAAGAAACTCATTCTTGTGAGACTTTATAATCTAAAATATTTGTACTATTATTGCAAAAATTAGGAATTATCACCGAATCGTAT
This sequence comes from Lemna minuta, assembly GCA_024174645.1. NCBI lineage: Eukaryota > Viridiplantae > Streptophyta > Magnoliopsida > Alismatales > Araceae > Lemna > Lemna minuta. Next base: position 7,568,244 of record CM044104.1, on the reverse strand, counting down.
TGAAGGCAAATTTAAGCAATTTAATCATGATAACACACAAATATGTTCTTTTTTAAGCTAGGTATTCAATGATATGCAGAGTTTAAAATCATAATATTGTGTGTTATCACTAAGATTTTCATAGTTGTTGGATGATCATTAACCAAGGTAACTAAATCAAAGACTATGGAAGGTAGAATGAATGGTTCGGAACAAAATTAGATGTCCTAAGGAGCTGGTGGCGTACGACCCCTGTAGCCACCAAGACATGACACTACAGCGCCAGAGGAGCCGACACCCGCGCGCGTCCAGCCCCCTCGACACGCAGAGACGAAGGATGCCGATTTCCACTACACCAAGTGAGGACTTCATCTCGCCACAACACATCACACCGGGCTTGCGCGCACGTGGAATTATCTATTCTATCTTTTTTATTATGAACTTTCTTAGCGCGCACGTGTTTAAGCGGGCCTTTGCATATTTTTTTTCTTTATCTTTTAGGCTTCCGGGTGGGTTCTCCCCTTTTCGGGATCCCATTCGTGAAGCCCTTTCCCTTTGTGAACCTTTAATTTTCTATGAGCATGTTTTGGTGTGGGTTGTGGGCCTCAAGTGGGCCCTTTCCTCTATCGGCCTATTATGGGCTCTATAAGAGGGGAAGGGACCCCCCCCCCCCCCCCCACAAACCCTAGCCGTCATTTGAAGAAAGAAAGGAGTGTTCTCCCTCTCAAGTGGCTGCTCAAGGAAGATCGAGGAAGGAGACCAACCGCCGCCACCGCCGCCGCACTACCGCGTGCCGCCGCCGTGCCCGCCGCCTCCCCTTACCTTGATCGCGTGTTACCTACGTGCAGCCATCCCGCCACCGCCGCCGTATCGTTGTGCTGCCACCCCTTCCCATCCACGGACCACTTCTCCTTCCTCCTCCACCTTCGTTTCCATCTTCCCTGTCACCCCTCTCCTTGCACCCCTCGCCATTCCCTGTCCGGTTCCTGTTTCTTCTCCACGCAAACCCCTCCCTCTTCCCCGAGAAATTCCTCTTCCCCCATTCCCGACAATCCCCCGCTTCCTCCCCGTGCCCACCTCTGTCCACCACCTGCAAGTCCACAATTTCTCATCCAACCTCCCGACGGGCCCCTCTCCTCTCCCACCTCCCGCAATCACGCTCCCACGCTGTCACGCCCTCTCTCCCATTTCCGAACTGCCGCCCCTCTCTCTCTCTCTCCGGATGGAACGCGGTTTCATCCCATCTGCTCCCGTCCGAGGTTCTCGTCAACCTCCCGACGACCTCCGATCGCATCCGACCTCTTTACCAATTTCTCCCACCCCATTCCCGATTTCTCCCACCTGGACTCGCCCGTGAATGCCCGACGTTCCCTCTTCATCAACTCGCGAATCGTCCTGTTCTCTGCGCCCACTCATCCAATTCCCGTTACGCAATCAGGCTACCATCCGCGGAATTCAACTCTCGCGGACGCAAAATTTCATCACGGAATGTTGTTGGCGGTGAAATTCCGCCTACTCACCCTTCCCTAGCACTTACCGTTTCCTGTGAATCTCCCCTCCCCGGCCACTTCCCCGTCTGACGCCTGACCTTTCCCCCCCATCCTCCTCCCGGTTAGGGTCCTTCCCCCTTCCCCCCCCAAGTCAACGAATTCGTGGACGGGGTGGAGAAGAATTCGTTTGGTCAGATATTGTCGTCACCCCTCTGACTGAGTCCCCTCCAATCGTACCTCGCAGACACGATGGTATCAACCGGTGCTAAGGCGACCCTACCTCGTGCCGACATCACGTCACCCCTCTGCCACCAAAGGTCCCGCTGGTGACTAGTTCGACGGTGACGCGGCCTGAATCTCCTACACCACCCTCTTCCAGCCACAACGTTCACACGCGCCCTTTGAGTTGAGCCTGAGCGCCTGTCCGTCCTTGCACGTGCATCCATTCCCCTCAGTTGCCCTTCTCCCCGTCCCTACTGCCCTTCTCCACCGCGCGTCCAGTCCGCTCATCTGCACGTCCTGCCCGCTCGCCCGTACACTACATCCGCGCCTCCCGCCAGCCCGACCATCTCTACTCCGTGCCCCGGATTCAGCCATAACCAAGGCGTCGCTGACTTCGCCTATCTTCTGCTGTCCGTCCGTGCCGTGTGCGAACTGCCTTCCCCTACCACGACCGACCGGGCTCGCGCCCCGCAGATTAGGCACTCATCCCCCTCTTACTTTGAAGTACTATATCTCTTTTACTGTTTCCCGTGCTTGTCTCCACCACCGTCGGGACTTAGTTTAGGAAGAGTGATTAGACGATTGGATAGGATTGAGACCGTGGTCCAATCCGACGGGTTGATTGTCAAGCTCCCCTTGACGACCCACAGCCCAATGCCCGCGAGGACGTTGACGAGACGGGACTGCGAGGTCGTCGATTTCACAAGGTCTCATGTCAAAAATAATACCTAACATACCAATTTTGGCAAATTAACTCAAATTGAGTGGCATAATGGTAAATAAGGGTCGAATCCACAGGGAAATAAGGAAATTCTTAATGTATTCTTCAAATTTGATCAAATCGGACGATGAATTGATGATAGAAATTAGGGAAAATAGAAAATTATGAAAGAGGACTTCAAATCGATTCCACGGAATCAAGAATCATCAAATTTGGACTTGATTTAGCGGAGAAATCAAAATTTGAAGTGGAGAGAAAATTTCGGAATCGAAAATCGTGATTTTATCTAAATTTCCATCAAATTGAACCTTAAATCCTAATCTAAATCAAAATTAAACTTAAATAAACTAATTCTTGGTAAAAACCGCTTCCACTAACCACGATTAGCGATCTGATTTGCTCGATTAATCTGATTAATCGACGAAAATACCGAAGAACGCCACGATGAGTTCAAGCTACAATTTCTACCGATCTACACGATGAAATCTTGATTTCAAGAGCTCCAGAGGTGCGGAATTAAAGGTAGAACACGTTGAGATCAAGAGAAATGAGAGGGAAGGTGTCTAGACAGCTCAATTAGATTGAATTCGAACTCGGATGCTTAGAATCGTCGAAGAACAGGTCATTTTATAGTTAATTTGGGTGTAACTGTCTGATCGTTTCGATCGACGGTTACGATGGAACGGTCCATCGTGGACCGTTTCAAATAAGTCGTGGCCGTCGGATCTCGATCGACGATCTGGATGCGATCTGATGAGATGCATTATAAAACGCACGTGATTTTGCTCCTTGGATCACGATCCAACGGTCTGGATTTCCCCCGCACATTTTAATCTGAGCCGTTATAATCCCTCCTTTTAACGCACATGCTCTGATCGTGATGAATGTTCCGCGCGTCCACGCGATCGACGCACGGATTTCTAAGGCACCGTTGATCCGACGCTCCTCCCTGCGCCACGTGTCCTGCATATAAAAACCGTGTGAAACTTAGTCCCACACGGGAAAAATTAAGGGAATTGATTGGGTTTAAAAGCAGCGACGGTTTTAGATGTTAAATACCCTTCTGATATACGGAAGGCTGAACCTTATGCACTATATAGTATATAAAATATATATGTAAATAAATATCGCACCGTGTAGGCGCAGCGTGGGCCCACGTGGCACTGCCACGTGGCCCTAAGTGCCACGTCGCATCCACGTGCGTCCCGCGCGAAATAAACCCGCTTTTTGCCCCTTTTTTAATTCATTTTTATTATTAAAAATTGAAATAAATTCAGAAAAATCTAGAAAAAATCCCTAAAAATTAGAAAACTCATAACTTTTAAAATATAACTCTAAATTAATCCAAATTTCTTTCATTTGATCTAAAATTTAATTATCTATCATTCTAAAAAGTCAAAATTAATAAATAATGAGAGTTTTAAATATTATTTCAAAAAATACATTTATTTATTTAAAAATTTTAACTTAAAAAGTAAATAACTGTTTATAAAAACCTTTTCTCTGATTATTTTAACTTTTAGAAACCTTTATAATCTCAAGTAAAGATGGTTTATCAATTATTTATCTTTTAAATCATCATATTTAACCCTAATTTAAAGTATTTTTGAGATTATAGTTACTTTTTGGAGAATGATAGAAAAATACACATAAGTATGATAACATGCATGTAAATGAAACCATTTATACCTTAATATGCATCAAAGATCATGTTTTATCATGTTAATATAGCATGTTATCAGACGTGGATCGGAAGGATTCTCGGACTAACACTTCTCGGCGGACTCCATGAGCTACGGAGACGACGTTCGAGGCGGTACTCTGCTTGCCGGCATTAGTAGGTTATTACATCGCAATAGATCACCCTAGGATATCCATCCCCTAGTTTCACCCTTAGTATCTCGGTGTGTGACCGGCTTTGCACCCCGGTCCTGCATCAGGAGCATATTCATCAAAATTTTGGTAATTAAAACAACATCAAACCACATGGATGGAGTAATCATTTTCACACTAGCATGAGAACATGATAATGTTTTTGTTCTTCACTGATTTTTTTTAGGAGACATGAGGAGAAGGGATCTCAAGTATGATCTCAAGTAATACATGATCACATTCTATGCCATTATTGATGTTTGAGATTTTTTTTTAGAGTTACCACATACTGCAAAGAGTTAGAGGAGATAATTGAATGTTAATGGAAGGTAAAGAGTTGAGGGGTTAGAGGTTTCCATTAACATCCAATTCTTTCCTCTAACACATATTTGGTGAAGAGGGTGGAAGGTAAAGAGTTGAGGAGATGAAGAGATATGCATTAGTGGGAAGATCAAAATCTGTTGAAGAATGATTGTTTTTTAATTACTTGGGGTGAGTAGGATTTCTTTTTGGGATTTAAAGTTGATAAGCCTTCCAAAATTTTGATCAAAGTATCGAATACAGTGGATTACATTGAATTAGATATTTAAAATACTAAGGCACCAATAACTAATAATCTTACCATCTAGTATGTATGAGAAAACATACTTACAAGGTTCACGTGAAAGAGATCTTAAAGATGTTTAAGTTTCCAGCCTCTAGTAGTAACCACACAATCTTTGAACATTCAATCCCCTCTTCAAAGCTCTCTATCAAGTGAGAAAGAGAAGAAATGAGAGAATTTTTATAAGGCTTGTATGAGCACCTTGAGTTGTTTGTGTTTTCTCCTTATTCATAAATATTGGGTATGTAAAATTTTCATAAAAACCCCTATAATTATGCTTATATCTACCAATATTTATAGACCTTATATGTGTGACCATTCGGGTTCATATATGTTATAAGCTAATAACTCTATAGACCTAATAACATCTTATTGGTTAACCTTATTAATTATATATATTAACATCTAGATTAATTAATGAATGATCAATTTATCCCAATCAACAAGTTGAGTTGCCAACACGTTAGGTGTCAATCTTGTTAGAGCTATAGTTTTGATACAAACATTAGTCTTGAATTGCCACTGAGATGATTAATTTGAATCGTTAATTTTCTTTTACATGATTACCACTATTAAGCATTACTATTTTATATTTCCCATTAGTATTTTGGACTAACTCTCATCGAGGCTAATGAATGTGGCTAATTTCAGGTAAAGCAGGAAAAAAATATCAATCTCAGTGGATTGACTTTGTGGCTGATCCTAACTATAAACCTAACTCCTATGGAGTGTTAGTATGCCTAGGTTTTATTTATGGTTTACATTTTAATATCTCTACCCATAGTTTAATCTTTCATATACTAGATGTAGACCATACATCTTGGTTTAATACCACTGAGGGTATTATCATACCTAATGCTCTTTCTTTTTCTCTTTGAAACTAACGGAATATAAGGGACTTAGGGTTTCTTCAATTTGGCTGCCCCAATAGAAATTGAATAGTGAAAGAAAAGCGCGACACCCATATACTACAAACGAAACCCTTTGGCGATCGTGGATGACCACGAAATCTCTTTTGGTTCCTTTTCACGGAGGGAGACGAGACTCACCTTCAGCGATTGTTTGATGCCGACTCCACAAAGTTCTTTTTCGGCCAGCAGCTGATAGCAAGATCCGTTTGTCTATCGGTTCTTTCTTCTCTTAAATCTTAAGTTTATACACATGGTTTTTTTATTTTTCTAGTTTTTATTGATGAGCATTCATCGACTCTTAATCTCTGCCTTCCGGATTCCAAATGTCTGATTCTACATCAGTTTGTTTTGTTTTTATTTTAATCCAATTTCGTATCAGTCACGAGAAGTAGTTTTTATTTTCTTATTGACAAAAATTTATCGATTATTAAACTCTGCATTCAAGATTCCAACTGTCCGATCGTACATCAGTTATTTACCGTTTAATCAAATTTATATCATTCGCTAGAATGAATTTGTGATGACGTGTTTACTATAAATTAATAGTGTGTGTTGACATATCATATATCTCTTTAACTCTCCTCCGAAACTGCAAATTGTTTGTTTGTTGCGTGTTCGTCTATCTGTGCATTACATCGGCTCAATCATAGTGAGTCTGACTCTTTGATTGTCTGCTTTAATTATTGTCAAGTATCCTCTAATCTGAACTCATCTATTTGTTTTAATTTCTGCATCTTGCTTTTGATTTTCAAGATTGTATTGCTCGTCTCCTTAGGTATAGTAGTCAGTGCCTCTATTAACCTATCATTATCATTGAAATTATACTCATTATCTCTGTATCTCAAACCCTGATTTCTCAGTCAACAGATATTTAACAGAATTACAGTGATAGAAAGTTTTGTTATTTACTGTCACTTTCTCAAATATTTACAAATTTTCATTCATCTCATTCAACTACCTCATATCTTAGTCTATTTAATTTGAATTAAAATCGAACTCTATTTGATGTGTTAGATTTAGTGTTTGGACAAAGTTTATTTTCAAATTGATTTGGTGCTTGGACTGAGTTTATTTTCAGATTGGTAAATTCCCTTAACATATACAGTGAGCTATCATTCATCTCGTTAAATTGTTTCATATCATAGTTTATTAAATTTAGTTTAAATCTAACATTATCTGTGTTGTTAATTTTATTGTTTCACTAAAGATTATTTTAACTTGGTTAGTTGTGATGTTTTGTGTTGAAAAATTAGACAGCAAGCTGATTGTAGAAGAGTGATTCTTACTATTCAAGTTCATCCTCAGAAGTCAACTCAGACAGATAGAGTCAACCTGCTCAGTCAGAAGTCAACTCTGAGAGATAGAGTCAACCCGCTGAGTCAGAAGTCAACTTTGAGAGATAGATTTAACCCCGAATAGTCAGAGTCAACCCAAACTAGTCAAAGTCAACCCGAATAGTCAGAGTCAACCCAAACTAGTCAAAGTCAACCCAAATAGTCAGAGTCAACCCAAACTAGTCAAAGTCAACTCGAATAGTTAGAGTCAACCCAAACTAGTCAAAGTCAACCCGAATAGTCAGAGTCAACCCAAATTAATCAAAGTCAACCAAAATAGTTAGAGTCAACCCAAATTAGTCAAAGTCAACCTGAATAGTCATAGTCAACCCAAATTAGTCAAAGTCAACCCAAATAATCAGAGTCAACCCTTCACAGTCAAAGTCAATCATAGGTCAAAAGTCAACCTAGGTCAACTCAAGTTAGAAAGTTAACTCTTATTTAAAAAGTCAACCTTTGTTAGAAAGTCAACCCATAAATAAAAAATGTCAACTCAAGTTTGAAAGTCAACTCGTGTAAAAAAAATCAACCCTGGTCGAATAGTCAACCCTGATCAGAAGGTAAACTCACATAGATAGCAGCAGTTAGATAAACATTCCCTTAGACTCCCACACTTGCGGAGGACAGGAGAATCTCATTAGTTGAGACGAGAAGGAGCCAAGCTTTCGGGAGCGAGAAGACCAAGTGGAGCCTGAAGATGAGGTCTCACTTTATCGGTGGTCGGCGGTACTAGCAGGAGAGGCACGACAGGGCGTGAAGGGACGAGCGATCTTGTGGAGATCGGCCTGAGGGAGTCAGGGCATCCATGAGCAGAGGAGATCGAGGCCTAGAGGGTAGTGTCGTAAGGTCAAGTAAAGGTGAGTGTTAGGGTTGCCGATGGGGGCAAGTCTAAACCCTTGTATCAAACATTGTCCTTCACCCATTTGAAGGGTGAGAGGATTATGTTTCTATTGGTGAGGATTGAGGCTCCGAGTCGACAGTACTTGGGACTAGATTAATGGACATTAGGTTCCCTAACCAGTATAATAATATTTGGTGCATTTGAGAGGATGAGAAGAGAGTGCTTAACCAACGAATCTTAGCAAACAGAAAAGTAGAGATTAACAATTAAAAATAACACATAAACCTAATTCACCCCACCCCTTCTTAGGTTAAGCCACCACCCAATTGGGACATTCAAATGTAACCATATACTCTATGAGATATAGAGTATATAATAATTCCCTTATCAAAAGATAATGAATCACTTAACTTAATATTGATACATGGAAGAAATCATTGAGAACACTTGATAACATACAATCTTAACACGCAAAAACATGATTATTAATGCAAATTAAGGCATATAATATTCTATTTTTATGCATGTTATCATACTTTGAGTGCATTTTTTATTATTTAATACAATTTTAAGTTATAATCTCAAAATGCACTAATTTAGGGATAATTATGCATAATTAAGAATATATTTTAGAATAGATTATTCCCATCTAAATTTGAGATTATAATTAAGTTTTAATGTTAAATAATAAGAGAAAATATTTATATACATTCATAAATTTTTCTAACTTTTGTTTTTCAAGAAGAAATGAGTGTATTTTTTAAATAATAATTTATTCTCTTGTTATTTAAATATTTTGACTTTTTATAATGATAGATAATTGAATTTCTGATCCAATAAAAAAATCTGGATTAATTTTGAGTTTTATTTTGAAAGTTATGAATTTTCTAATTTTTAGGGATTTTTTCAGAATTTTTCAGAATTTGTAATGAATTACTAAGGATTTTATGTAATTAAAAATTAGTTTTTCTAATTTAAAATTGATTTTTCATTTTATTATTAGCGTGTAGGTGATGTGGCGCAATCTGGAGTGTCTGATCAATCGCGATCAACGATCAAGAGCGGGATGTGACGTGGCAGCCTGTAGAGCGTCCGATCGCGCGAAGAATCTTAGCCGTTGATATTCACTTAAAGAGGGGGGTTCGGTGGTGCACTATTACTCATCGTGAATCATTTTAAAAAATAATATAATCTCAGCCTTCCATTAACCGAGTTATAACAACTGAGATTAAACTGACAAGAAACGCATTTGAGCGTCCGATCGCAATCAAACGTTGAATGTTACATGTGTTTTTATAACGCACACGACGTGGTGAAATATCGGTGGTCGATCAACGATCTAACAGCTGTGACTTAACGGTAACAATTCGCATTAATATGATCAATTAGAGCCGTTGATCAAAGATGAAGCGTTTCATCGGACGATTACGCCCAAATTGGCTATAAATTGAGAAGTTCTTCGAATTTGTAATGCATTCTTGAATGATTTCGCTCAATTGATATATCTAAACACTTCAATCCTTGAATCTCTTGCTTTCAATCGCTTCTAGACTCATTTCCGCGTCTACGGAGTGGTTGAAAGTAAGATTTCGTCGATCGATTAAGGAGAATTTGCCTCTTGAACACCAACGATAGTTTTCAAAATCGCGGAATGAAAAGCCTTGAATCCGGCAATTTATTGGATCATTTCGAGCTCTATCTCGGGTTAGATTACGTGTTTTCCTCCTAATATTTTGTCATGTATCATTCATTTGTAATTTAGGATAGTTAATTTAGTTAATTTCATCTTTAATTTCGTATTTTTTGTTAAATTGTGTTCGGAAATTTCTCTCTAATTCGCTCATCGATTTCTCCGCGAATACTGACCCAAATCGAGTGATTTTTGATTCCATGGATTCGTCTTTAAGTTATCTTTCTAAATCTACCATTTTACCTAATTTCTATCACCAATTCATTGTCCGATTTCATCAAATTTCAAAAGATCTCTAAAAAATGTCTTATTTCTCTGTGGATTCGACCCTTATTTATCAATATGCTATTCAATTCTTGATTAAATCATAAAATTGGTGAGTTTGGACACGAATCGGTGTGCAATGAACGACCGCATTGATTCGTTCTGTCAACTCTTTCGATATTTCTAGTACTTTAGCTAAGGATTTCATCACATCTTATTCATTGAGTCAACCTTATAAAATACCAAAATTTGATAATCTCATCAAATACCTAAGGTCGACAATCTCATATTGACCACTCAATCATTTTCAAGGACTTCATGTCATAACCAATGAAGATTCGTTAATCATAATCAAAACACAATCATCCATTCACAAGATGTCTTTGGTGTCTCAAGTCAAAAAGACCACATACAAAATCATGTCATGAATCAAACATGATTGAAAATTTGATAAAATACTATTTAGGGGTTCATACAAGTCAATTCAGTGAGCTATCTCTCCAAACAATACCTACTATTTATCCTTGGAGTCTCCACATTGATGGCTACAAAGATTAGCCATAATCATTATATGAGTATGATCAAATAGTGTTATTCTTTTCTAGATAATTTGATGTCCTTTTCAAATATCTCATAGATAGGTGTGCTTTTGAGCATATGTTTAAAGACTAGTGATCAAGGAACTATGATCTCATCATAATTTACTTAGTAATTACATATGCTCAATGGACTTCATTATAAATATCACACATGAATGCAAATGAATAAATTTCATTTCACTGAAGTGTGATTAGCTTTTAAGCCACATAATATCAATCATTTCCCCATCCAATAAAATGCACCATGGTTGGCCATGAAGACGAGATGATTTATCAATACCCAAATCATTGAGTGACATTAGATATACACAACTTTGACTACTAACGAATCGAATCGATGTGGTTGTCAATTGCACACCGATTCATGTCAAAATAAATTCCAAACTTACCAATTTAACGAAAATATCTCGCATTGAGGGGTATAATGATAAATATGGGTCGAATCCACAGGAAATTAGGGAAATTTCTGATGATCTCTTCGAATTTGATCAAATCGAACGATGAATCAATGATAGAAATTGTGAGAAAATGGTATATTATGAAAGAGAACTTTAATACGATTCCACGGAATCAAAAATCATCAAATTTGACTTTCATTCGCGGAGAAATTGAAGATCGAAGTGAGGTGATTTTTCCGAAATCGTAAATCGCGAAATTGACGAAATTAAGACTTAAATTAAAGAAATTAACGATTATAAAACATAAATTAAACTTAAACAAAGATAGATTAGCATAAACCGCTTATACTAACCCACAATTACGATTGGATTAATCGAATTAATCGCCGGAATCAAGATTATTCATCAAAATCTGAAAATCACGATTCGTGGAGTTCAAGCATCAATTTCTTCCTCGTCAATCATAGAAATCTTGATCTTATGCACTCCTTGGACGCAAAAATGAGTCTAGAAGTGATTGGGATGAAGATATTCAAGAGATTTGGTGTCTAAACAGTTCAATTTGATTTAATTGCTCTCAAATGCTTTACAAATCGGAAGAACATCTCAATTTATAAGACATTTGGGTGTAATCATCCGATTAAACTGATCAACGGCTTTGATGAAATGCTTGATCGCGAATTTTTACCGTTAAGTCGTTGCCGTTGGATCGTGATCGGACGCTCGAGATGAAGCCACGTCACCGCGTGTTATAAAACACATTGAAACCCATCCGTTGGATCACGATCAGACCTCGAGATGTGTTTTTCCGTCTGTTTAATCAGAGCCGTTATAACTCCTTAGATCGACGACTCTGATGAAATCGTGTATATAACAATTTGCCGACTAATCTCATTGCACCATGTACCCCCTCTCCTTAAGTGAAGATCAAGGGCCACGATTCACCACACGATCCGACGTCCCTTACGTTTCTACGTCATCGCCCGCATCGACCATTCAATCGCGACACGATCGGATGGCTCTGATTACGCCACGTCACCTGTGCAGTAGAAATATTCAGAAATTCGAGTTTTAATTAGAAAAATCGATTTTTAATTCCGGAAAATCCTTAAAAATTCAGAAAAATTCTAAAAAATTTTAAAAAATTCTAAAAAAATTATCTAAAAATTAGAAGATTCATAACTTTCAAAATATAACTCCAAATTAATCTAAATTTCTTTCATTTGATCATAAATTTAATTATCTATCATTCTAAAAATTCAAAATTAATAAATAAAAAGAGATTAAATTTCTATGTTAAAAATATATTCAAAATCTTAAAATTTATTTAAGATTTTAACTTTAGAAAATTAAATGAATGTTTATAAAAATGATTTCTCTCATTATTTAACTTTAAAGACTACTTATAATCTCAAGTTAAGATATGTTATAAAATTATTTATCTTTAATTCATCATAATTAACCCTAATTTAATGTATTTTGAGATTATAATGACTTTTTTCATAGAATGATAGATAAATACTCATAAATATGGTAACATGCACATGAATAAAATCTTTTATGCCTTAATATGCATTAATAATCGTGAATTATCATGTCTAATTAGCATGTTATCAACTACCTATAACTTTCTTTGAAGTATGCATCAATTCAAAGTCCATAGAAGAGAGTGTTGGGAAAAATGAGGTTTCTCTTCCCACCAAACCTAGAGTTAATCACATGACCAATTCTACGGATCGACCTTGAAACTTGGAAAGAGATAATAACCCTTATTAAAGCCATTAAAGCCAAATTAACATGCCTATCAAAGGCATCATAGTATGCCCATTAAAGGCCTAATAGTAGACCCACTAAAGAAAATTTAGAAAGGTTCATCGAATGCCAATTAGAAGGTCCATAAAATGCCAAGTAACATTCCCATTGAAGATCAATGAGTAGATCCGCTCAACGTCAACAATTAATAGAGAGAAGTTAACTATCAATCATCTAAAGCCAAAGTCAACTCAAAAGACAAATGAAATTCTTCTTTCAAGGGTCATCACCAAAGTAAAAGTCAGTTATATTCAAGGGTCCATCCCACATAGAGTGAGGAGGTTTACTTACATTTATAATAATTACTCATGTCATTTTGGCGTGTATATCTTTATAGTGTTATTTGATATCTCTTGTTAGAGGAAAGGATTATGTTTGATCTATCATATGTTCATATTTAAGTAGATGGATCATAAAGAGTCAATCTTTGTTAGAAAAGTAAGAGGACTCTTGGCGAGTCAAGCATATGAGTTAGTGGAGAACTCTAGATCAGTCGAGCTTACTATAGGATAAGTGGATAACTCTTGGCGAGTTAGGCTTAATCATGAGTAAGTGGAGGACTCTTGGTGAGTTGAGATTACTCTAGGTAAGTGGAGGACTCTCTATGAGTCAAATTTACTCTTGGTTAAGTAGAGTATGACGTAACATTTTTGTGCAATCATTGAAAACACACGAATGAGTGAAAAAACACAAAACTCACCTATTTAAAGTTTCAATTAAGAACTAATTAGCATAATGATGAATAAGGGTCGAATCCACTGAAGAAATAATGAAATTTTTTAGGTATTATTCAAATTTGATCAAATTGAATGATAAATTGAAGTAAGACATTACGAAATTTAGTAATTTTGGAGACAAAACTCCAAGAAGAATCCATAGAATCAAAAATCACTTGATTTGAATCAATATTTGTGGAGAAATTGCAAATTTTTCTTAAAATCTATAGAGAAATCGGATCGCGAAGTGAGAGAATTCGATAAAATTTCTAAAAATCAATATAATCTAAGCTTTGACATTAAAATCTAATGATAAATGATAAAAGTATTAGGAGAAAAACACGTAATCTAACTTGAAATCTTGCTCGAAATAATCCAATTGATTGCCGGATCAAATGCTTTTCATTCTGTATTTTTGAACACAAATATTTAGAATTCAAGAGGTGAATCTCCCTATTCTTTTGATAAAATCCTAATTTCAAGCACTTCTTGGACGCGGAAATGAGTCTAGAAGAGGAAGAAATCAAGATATTCAAGTATTGAGTTGTCCAAACAGTTCGATTGCTCGAAACATCAAAAAATGCATTTTCTCTCGAAAAGAGAGTATAAATAGAATTGAAATTGGGTGTGACCGTTTGATCATCTATTCATCTTTGATCAACGAGCGTGATTAATCCTCAGGAGACGAATCGTCATCGTTAAGTCTTGGCCTTTGGATCCTCAATGGAGCTTTCCAGATTATGTCACATCATCGCATGAAGAACAATCAATGTGTAACGGTTACTGGTCGATCTTCATCAAACGCTTGAAACTGATGTCATCCATCTATGAAAGTCCATCGAGCACATTTAGTCTCAACCATTATATCTCTTCAGATGAATGGTTGAGATTAAAATAGTTTTCAAGAGATGAATCATCGCCCAATTAGAGTGCACCGTGTACCCCTTCGAGTAAGTGAAAATCGAAGGCTTAGATTAAATCATTTCGTTTTGCGCCAATCAGATGCTTCTATGCACGCCATGTCATGTGCGTAAAAGAAAATAGAAAAATAGTCCCACATGCCTAAAATATTAGCATTTATTGCATTTAAATAGTAGAGCGCGATAATGAGTTAGCTTATATCCTTAAATGGGATGCTTAACTCATTATTATACGCACATATATATGCACACACGTGTGCCACGTGGCACGTTCATACGCTGCCATGCAAGCATGTCACCACATCATTTGCCACATCAACACAATAAATAAAAAGCTAATTTTTCTTATTTTAAATATAAATACATTCAAAATAAATCAATAAGAATTCAGAAAAATTCATAAAAATTCCTAAAAATTAGAAAATTCATAACCTTCAAAATAAAACTCCTTTTTTCTACAATTGTTATTTTAATAAAAAAATTAAATTATCTATCATTGTCAAAAGTTAAATTTAATAAGTAATAAGATAATAAATTTTTATCTAAAAAATACACTCATTTCCTTAGAAAATAAAACTAGGAAAATAAATAAATGTATATAAAAAAATTTCTCTTATTATTTTCAATTGAAACTTAATTATAATCTCAAATAAAGATGGGAATAAAGTATTCTAAAATATATTCTTTAATTATGTATGATTATTCCTAAAATAATAAATTTTGAGATCATAACTTAAAGTCATATAGAATGATAGATATGCACTCAAAATATGATAACATGCATAAGAATAGAATATTTTATGTCTTAATTTTCATTAATAATCATTTAATTATCAGCATACATTGCATGTTATCAGAGTAATGTTGGCGAGTCAAGCTTATTCCTAAGTGAGTGGAAGACTTCTTGTGAGTCGAGTTTACTCTAAGATAACTAGAGGACCCTTGGTGAGTTGAGCTTACTCTATGATAAATTATAGATTCTAGGTGAGTCATATTTGCCCTTGAGGGTAAGAGGTTTTACTCTAGAGAGTTGGTATTTGATTCATGATGAGTTTAGAGAGGTGACCACAGAGTCAACTCAGATTTTACAATGTCTACCTTGTAAGATAAAATTCATTGAGGATAGTGGATTTGTTTGGGAGCATTCACGGCAAGGTGATCAAAGCTCGCAAACATCAAAGAAGCAAATCACCCGAAGGGAGTAGGGAGCAGTGAGCAGTGAGCAGAGGTCTAGATGCTAACCCCTAGGATACAAGACAAGCTATGACAAACCTAGAATACATATGAGTAGTTGAGTTGGTTGATTACATGTGTATGGCACCCAAATTGTATTTGCGGACACAACAATCATCTAGTACTCACTAGCGGTCATTTCTCATAGGCAGGATTGGATGTAGAGGACATTGGGTCCCCAATCCAAGGTAGAAGCCTTGTAAGAAGAGAGTTGTGAGATGAGCGAATAATCAACTAATGAAAAAAATTGAATTAGAAAGATTAAATATGATTAATTCATTAATCCGGTCCTCCCTTGCTAGTTAATTTCATCCATTCAAGAATCAACAAGAATGTATTAGAGTACATGAGGAGGCCCTTATATGTTAGAGCTACATAAGAGAGAGAAGATAGAGATAGGTTAGTTTTGGGCCCAAACAATAATCTTCTTCCTTTGTAGAGAAAACCCTATTCTTTGCCTCACTTCAGATAATTTTTGGAAATTTTTTTTGTATCACGAATTTTTTTTTCTAGTTATGCTTAGAGTAAGAGAGTTTAAATTTATTGACCTTATGAAATCCTATCTGCTCACAATTCTCCATCCCATGCACATGATTCTAAATCAATACAATGATAGAATTAAGAGTGAAGATCTCATCATAAATTTATCTCAGTTTTACATGTAACCTAGAGAGTTCTTCAATACAAAAATTATCCCTCTCACCTCACCAAGAGACCTCCTCCCAATTCTGTATGGTATGAATTAAATGCTCTTCGTAGGACACAATACTAGACCTAAAATTTCTTCCTTGCAAACTATGTCAATTTCTTCCTCTGCAAACAATATTGGTAGTTCATTTTCAAGTTATAGATAGTCAGATTTTAACCATTGGATTGATGGCTTTCTTGTTTCTCAATTACATTTCTTGTTGGCCCTTAATGCCCATGTTTTTTGTGTGTCCTTGCTTGTATGCTAATTGTTTTATTTTGTATATCCTAAGGGGTTTCACTCTCAAATTAATTGGCCTGAATAAATCACTACCTTTCCAATATAAAATCAATTTATGGACAATTTACAGGGATACGGATAACCATGATCTCCTGATAATAATGACGAAACACCCTTATGGATATGTAATAAAAACACAATTAATGATGTTGACGATGACTTGATAGAACTTGAAATCACATCATGGTTTTTTAATTGATGGATTCAGATCGACCAATCGGTGATACATTTTTTAGTCATTTGACAAGGATAAATGTCAACGTATTCATGTTCCTAGCTTGCAGATGGTCCTAGCTTTATTCATGTTCTTTTTTCTTGCATATATTTTAGAAGGTGGACGAATTATCGGAAAGCCGTTTTCTAAAATTCGATAAGAATTTCATCTACGCAACTCTATTCAATCGTCACTTTGTAAGGGTCTCAGACTGTACGTGTGGCAAGTTGACAAATAGCCCTGGTTTGGAGATTGACTCATGATTTATTAGGAGAGCGACAGCTCTATGATACCTTCAGCGGAGAAACTGTAATCCTTCCTCCTTTGTGCCCTCGGTCATCATCTCTTACCTCACTCCTTGATCGGTGGATCAGGATTAAGGGAAGGATAAACTTCAACATGGCGGCTCAGGACCGGGCCCGTGTCCTGTTTTAGCGTCAATTTGTTGATTAACTCGCAAGTTTTGCTCTTATTTATTCACAGCGCGTTCGGTTTTAGTCAAATCATCATAGGCAGACGATCATTCATCCTTATCTTCATTAATTATGTTATCATCCTTATCCTTAATCCGACGCTTTCATGCACACTGATCCAAGTTCAAGCAAATCTCTGTACAACTCGTTTGTCCACAGAAGGACCCAGACAACTAACCCGAGGATCTTCCCTTTTCTTTTTGGCTACTGAAACCCTAGATTGGAGGTCAACAGTACGTTCTGCGGCAGAAAGGGTTGGGTGAGAAGGCTGCAACGGGGAGGACTCTCCACCGTCTGATTGGTGATCTGATAGTTCTTCCTCTGATGGAAGGCGCCGGCGCTTTCTCCTCGATAATCCGCCGACGTCCTATGGCGCTTTTGACTTCTTTCGTTTCCTTCGTGAGCGTTGAAGGCTGGGTGACCCGCATCATAACCAAGCTCATGGGTAGGAACCTCCATTGGATTTCCATAGAACATGAGAGATAATACGGACAAGTCCGAGTCTTGAAGCAGTTCGCTAGAGAAGGACCTAGGGAGCATGACGTCAGCCTTATTGGTCTCCGAGGCGTCTCCGCCGTTGGGTCTTCTATATATCCGGCAAAGTACCCAATCGTCTAGCTGTAAAAGGAAGGATCAGACAGGTGATAAACCCTAATCTCAAAGAATTTTCAAGTTGAAGTACACTTACTCTCATCGAATCGAGGTGTCTCGATTGCTGCCTGACGTCGTTTGCAGTTGGAGAGCCGAGTAGGCGGTACTCGTTCATTATCCAGTTAGTTTTGGCGCCTTTCGGAGGTCTCCCTTTGTAAAATACTAGGGCTTTCTTCACTCCAATGCTCTCTTTCTGAAGACCCGATGTCTGTATCACCTTGTCTGTGCCAGTGGCTTTCCAATAGCCGGAGCCTGCTGCCCTATTAGGGCGCGTGCCGTTAGGATATTTTCTGTCTCTTGGGGTGAAAAAGTACCGTTCCTTGTCCCCGAACATGGCCATTCCTGCATACAAATTCGTATCTCATGTTTAATGATATCGATCAGAGGCTGACCTTTTAAGAAATTTTAAGTTTCGGAATTTATTCAGCACCTGGAAGATCCCAGGGATCAAACTTGTAGATATCTACTTCTTCGATGATGGATGCAGGGCATGGTAGCGATGTCACCTGGTTTTTCAGGTAGTATAGGATCAGCTCCTCGTCTGTTGGATGAAATCGAAAGCCTGGAGGCAGCTGCACTTCTTCCTTCGCCATTCCTCTGTCTGTCTCTCTCGCTTTTTTTCTCCCTATCTCTCTAGGTATCAGGAGCAGACAGTGTCGAGGCCGAAATTCCGCACACAAGATGCGGCCGTGTTGATTATATGGCCTCTGATTCCTACCTCCGCGGGTATGGAGTTTTAGGGTGCTCTGCACGAATGAGAGGCGAAACGGCTGGCTATCTGATGATATGACGTCAGAAGACTGACGACTGAGTCTTGAACACGTGTCTTCGTGCAGTACTAAAATTATTTCATTGATTAGCAGTATTTATTTTAGCCGCAGTCGACTCACGGTCAGACGCTCAACGTTTGACTTACGGGGTCTCTTGTCTGACGTGCGCGAGGTGGTCTTCTTTCCTCTACGCCTGTTGAGAGAGAGAAAGAGAGAAAACAATCAGCCATGGTGCTTCTCCACCTGGTCAGTATGCTGTCCGGAAGAATAAGCTTAATCAACGGCTGCGATGGAGGGTGATATTCATCGGTAAGTAACGTGTGGACATCGGAATGATGCGTGTGAACTCGCATAAGGTCATGCGTGGAGAGGGAGGACACCTAAAGCTTGGAACACGGTGACGTTGACTAGATGAGAACGACGTTCAGAAGCTACCAGGAAGGTGCCTGAAAACAAGCTCATATGCCACGAACTGGAATAGTGCAGATAGCTAGGTAGGTAGCTAGATACGTAGAGAGAGAATGTGTGGAATATCGAATTGGACTCGGGCAAAAGACAACTATAAAAGTGATAGACTTCGAGGAGCACGTTCTAATTTGACGAATGCAATCGCACGTGGAAAGAGAACGAAGATGAAACATGGTTAAATATAACAGCTGTCGCAGGAAGCTTTGAAAAGAAGCAAAGAGATCCAACTGGCTGAAGGCTTGGGTGTTGGAATTCGCTACCCTTGGTAAAAAAATCCGCTAAAGTCTACCGTGGAGAGTCAAAATAGGAAAAACATGATCATTATCCAAGCTTCATAGTCAAAATCGTCATTTCACTGACCTTTTGATTTGAGAGTTCTCTGATTCGCACGTCTCTACCTTCTGATTTGAGATTATCCAAACTCTCGTGTCGCAATAATCTCTCTTCTCTCTTCCCACTTTCTGTAGTGTTTGCAAAAGTTCGCCGATGATTAAGTAATAAATGATTCATTCAAGCCAGCGACAGGAGCCCGTCGCTTAAATGATTGGACCGAAAGCTTCTGCCAGCGAATGATGCGCTTCCACCGAACACAAGACACTGTAAAGAAGATCCCTTTGTAGTGTTCTCGTGTCATGTCAAGAACATTGTTATAATGTTGTTTTTTTCATGCGCTTTCAATGCTTATCGACTATCCTGTCGTCGAGAAGGCTGCAAAGCTGTATAAACTTTGACTAGAGATCCTCATTTGGAGCAAGAGAACGTGTGCTGAGTCCTGCATGGCTTGCTCTCTTAAACCAGTTGTCTGCTTCTAGGGTTTCTCTCTGAATTGTGTTCGTCTCTTTCGCCGGGCTGTACCCCACCTCGATCTCTGTAGGTGGAGAACTAAGTGAGTCTGGACGGAATGAGAGATATATTCACAAGGCAACAAGATGTGTTGACTGTATCGGGCCAAAATGTCTCTAGTGAACTATACTCCAAAAACTTTGATAACAGCTTTCTCTATAAGCATCCATCAACCCTAAATTCACTAATTAAACTATCTTTATATTTCTGAAATCATTTCTAAGGATGTTTCAACCATCTAAAATTTATCTTGTAACTGAGGAGAAATGCCTTGAGTCTAGTAAAGAACCCATGTATCATTTGATGCATTTTTCATGATAGTAAATTGTCAAACAAACACTCTTAACTTCGGGGTTGTAGAAAGATCATGTCAAATTGAACTAATTTATTCACATTACTTCTTGCTAGTTCTTCCAAACCTTTATTTCTCCGTTACTATATACAAGTTCTTAGCCCAAAAGTCTATGGGCGAGCCCATTGAGGGCCTTAAAAATGCCATAGAAGCCAATGGGTTGTCAAAGTGGAAGAGGAGTTTGTGAGTTTGCATGCTAAATTCTTAGTAATCCAATATAAAAGACAATTCCACAAGATTCATGCATGAATTCCCTCCCCCTTCCATTTCCAAGGGGCTTCACTTTTCCTCCTTGCAGATTTTCCACTAAAAGAGTTGCATCTTGTTGAATTTGGAGATACTACAACTATAAAAGAGGTTGAAATGCCTTTGAAGAATAGTATTTCTCTCATAAGAAAGATAAGTCAAGAAGATAATTTTATTCATGAACAAGTTTTATAAAGGATAAAGTGACTGTTATACTCTAATGGTCACTAGCAATAGGGCATAAATGTAAATAAAAATAAAGCACAAACATAATTTTAGGAAAGTAAGGGTTGTAGATGCCATTGACTCCCATTTCTTTGACACTCCCCCTTAAGTGCAAAAATGGATAGCGTTCTTTCATCCAAAAATGGATACATATTTTAGTAAATATGCTTGCACATTGTTTTGTTGTGTTGGCATGGATTGTGTTTAGAATCTTATCCTCCAACTTCTCCATAAATAAAACTTATCAATACTCACATGTTTGATTATGTTATTATAATCTATATCATGAGCTATGCTAATTGCCAATTTATTGTTGCAAGATGCTTTGATTGGCTTCTCATAGGGTATGTTCAGATCTTTGAGAATATCTTGTATCTAAAGTACTTCATCAATGCCACTTGACATAGCTCTAAATTCTGATCTTGTGCTAGATTTTGACATAAACATTTGTTTTTTGCTCCCCCAAGTCTCTAAGCTACCTCCCAACATTGTAAAATTGTTAGTAATAGATCTATGGTCAATTAAAGACCCAACATTGATATAGATTATCAACTCTAATTTACCTATCTTTGTAAAGGTACACCCGAGTCCGATAGATCTTTTAAGATACCTAAGTATCCTGAGAGCAGCCTAAACACGAGATCTTACAGCACTATGCATAAACTCGTAAGTTAATTAACTCAATAAGAGATATCAAGTCAAGTGTGAGATTAGTATTCTGAATCAACTTTGGATATGAGCTTATTTCAATTTTAGAATTATATTTTTTAATGTTAACTTATGATAACTTGGATAGGAGTGTCATTGGTATGACACTATGCTTTTGTTGGGTCATAATCAATCCTTTCCTTGACTAGGCTATTTCTATACCTAGTAAATATTTCAAGGGTCCTAGATTTTTTATCTTCAAAATGCTTAGTTATGTGGTCAACTAGTATTTTTTCCTCTTTATCATTTGTTTCTTGTTATGATAATGTCCTCTACATACACAATAAGAATCATTACTCCACTTGAAAGAAAATGCTAAAAAAATAAGGTGTGATCACCATTACATTGTCGTTATCATTAGATTTTTCATATTTTGAATAAATTTTCCAAATCATGTGCTAAGGGATTGTTTTAATCCATATAGAGCATTTTTTAATCTACATACATACCAGTAGGGTTCTCATATCCTAGAGGTCTCTACATGTAGATTTTTTCCTCTAAATTTTCATGTATAAATGCATTTTTGATGTCATACTATTGTAAATTCCACTCGAGATCAGTATTCTAATAGTCTTCATTTTTCCTATATGGCCAAAGGTTTCTTTATAATATACTCTATAGGTTTGAGTGTAGCATTTAGCTACTAATCTTGCTTCATACTACTCTAGACTATCACCTAATCTGTATTTAGTTGTGACAAAAATGCCTGATAGTGAGGAAACTCTTAGGTGAGACCCTTTCATAATTAAGGAGGTTTGTTACAGCATATGGGAGAGGTTTCAAACATGTTCAACTACTTTTCCTAATGGTAATAAGAGATCCTCATTTCTCTATCTCTCACTTGTGGAATTCTCAGTTAGTTCATCTTAGATATTTGAGATATCTGCTCCCACATCTAGGGGTTGAGATTTTCTCCCACATCTCAAAGATTTGGTTCTTCATTCTAGACATAAGACTTAGGATAGGCAGTGATAATTGTAAGTTGAGGGTCTATCTGATTTAATTCTAATTCATGTATCATATTTCCCATGTCAACATGAAAATCCTCCTACCTACGATGCGGAAAGAGCATTCGAATCTTCATTCTAGTTTGCTCACAAACTTGCTCAAGCTCTTTGTTAGCCAAATAAAAAAATTTAGTTTCATAAAAAACTACATCGCTTGTTGCTAGAATTTGTTGAGAAGCGAGATAATAACATTTATAGCCCTTTTGTGTGTTTGCATATCCAACAAACATGCCATTTAAGTACTTGATGAATAATTTATCATTTTGCGTGTTATGTGTGTGGATATAACTCACACATCCAAACACTAGTGGAGCTAGACCACTTCTTAATCTTACTATAGGGAAAAAAATTATATTAGTTTAATTGGGCTTCAAAGTCCAATTTTTGTAGAGGGAATTATATTGACCAAGTGTATTGCAATCATATTAGAAAACCCTTAGATATTTTTATGAAAAAAAGGCTTTCACCATTTAAAGTCCTACCTTTGTCCATTATATCTCTAATTTTCCTACCAACAAGTTTGTTTTGTTGAGGTGTGCAAGGTCATGATATTTCATGTCTAATCCCCTCATTCTCAAAAATAATTTCAATTCATTATTACAAAAGTCCTTTATACTGTGACTTCTAAGTCCTTTTGTATTCATCCTAAATTGTCTTTGGGTGACAAAAGTTCTCCAAAATTTTGGTTTCTTATATTTTTGTTTGAGAAGGCACAACTAGAAAAATTGATTATGGTCATCTACACAAATCATGAACCAGTTATGGCCCTCTATATTGGTATGTGGAAAAGGCCCTCATATATCATAATGAACAAGCTGGAATGGTATTTGATATCTCTTTTCCTCCATAGGATATGAATTTCTCTTTAATTTTACTAGTCGACAAGCATCGCACAAGTATGTCAATAGGTAATTTCCAAACAAAATGGGATAAATATTTTTCAAGAGAAAGAAATGATGGATGCCCAAATATTCTATGTATTAGTATGTTTTTCTCTTTGGCAAGGGCATTGACCCATTGTTGCTACCTTGAAGTCATTCTCCTTCCTAGTGCTTATGGATGTAGAAGGTAGGAAATAGAGTCTGACGAGATGAATCCATGAGGTCATTGAATACAAGCGGAGACGTGTAAAAAAAAGTTCCAAACTCACCAATTTTGATAAATAATCATGAATTAGATAGTATAGAGGTGAATAAGGGTCGACGCCACATAGAATTAAGGTATTTTCGAGATATTTCTTCAAATTCGATCAAATCGGACAATGAATTGAGGTGAGAAATTAGGGATTTAGATATTTTTAAAAAGATAACTTGAAGACGAATCTACGGAAGCAAAAATAACAGAATTTGGATTAAGATTTGCGGAGAAATCAACGAGCAAAAATTAGGAAGAAAATATGAAAGCAAAGAGAGAGAAAACCAAAATTAAATATAAAATTATCCTAATCTACGATTTGAAATTACAAGATATTGATACAGAACGAAGATTAGGATGAAAATGCATAATCTAGCCCAAAGTCGTGCTTGAATTGATCTAATTGATTGTTGGATCAAAGGCTTTTCATTCTGCATATTTGAAGACAAATTCTAACATTCAAGAGGCGATCTTTCCCTTTTCTTTCAATGAAATCTAGATTTCAAACCCTCCCTGGATGCGGAAATGAGTCTAGAAGAGGAAGAAATCAAGAGATTCGAGGACTGAGTTGTCTAAATAGTTGGATTTACTCGAAACATCTAATAATACATTTTTCGTCGAAGAACATGAATATAAATAGGCAAATTTGGGTGTAGCTGTTGGATTTGGCGTTTCATCTTTGATTAACGACTGAGAAAAAAATGCCACGATGTGAATTGTCATCTTTAAGTCGCATCCATCTGATTCAAAATGGAGCGCTTAAATGAAGCCACGTGTTCGTGTGAAGTTGAATCGACGTGTAATGCATGTTGTTCAATCTTCATCGAACGCTTAGGATCTCGCCATGCATCCATAGAAGTCCATCGGGTGCATCTAATCTCAGCCGTTATAACTCCTCAGATTAACAGCTAAAGATTAAAATGTTTTAAAATACCAATCGTCATCCAATCAGAATGTGCCTTGTACCCCGACTTAAATGAAGATCGATGGTTTCAATTTAATATGCGAATTGAACACTCTAAAGTGTGCCACTTTGCCTACAATAAAATAAACAAAAAAGATAGTCCCACTTGACAAAAACTTAGGCAAAAATCGTGTATATAAGGAGTAAGTGTTAATTGGGTTAGCGAAATCTTGAAAAAAAGATGCTTATCCCACTAATCTTGAAAATGTGTGCCCACACATGCGCACTTGTACATATTGTGTGCCATGTGGCGCGTGCACTCGTCACCATGTGGCGACACATCATGCACCCGCCAAGTCAGATGCTACATTAACACGCATTAAAAAACAATTTTTTTATGTTTTTCAATAAAAATAAATCCAGAAAAATCCAGAAAAATTCCAAAAAAGTCTTAAAAAATTAGAAAATTCATAAACTTTCAAAATACAACTCCAAATTAATCTGAATTGATTTTTTTAGATCATAAATTAAATGATATATCATTTTGAAATAGTCAAATTTAATAAAGAATAAGAGAATAAATTTTTATTTAAAAAATACACTCATTTCTCTTAGAAATTAAAACTTAAAAAAATAAATGGAATATAAAAGTATTTTTTCTTATTATTTAACATTATAAACCCAATTATAATCTCAAATATATATGGGAATAATGTACTCTAAAAATATTTTTTAAAAAAATTCATAATTATCCCTAAAATAGTACATTTTGAGATTATAACTTAAAATTGCATTGAATGATATATAAGCATTCAAAGTATGATAATATGCATAAGAATAGAATGTTTATGGCTAAATTTATATTAATAATCATATAATTATATGTATAAATTGCATGTTATTAGAGTCCACGATAGAATTTAGCAATTAAAGAGTTTAAAGTGACTGTTACACTCTAATAGTCATCATTCCAAGGGTCACAAGAGATAGGGCATAAATGCAAATAAAAATAAATTACAAATATAATTTTAAGGAGAGTAAGGGGTAAAAATAAAATGAGTTCCCATTTCCTTTACACATCCACTAAGAAATGAGTTCATGCAAACCCACTAAAGTTTGACATGGAGGTCTCTTCTAAGAAACAAAGGAATAATATAAATCTTATTTTAACACCCTGCCACCTTGATTTTTTTAGTGAACTTGAAGCTTCCTTGGGGTTGTTTTCAGGTATCTCTTGAAAGTAGGTGATGAGATCAGTCATATGATTGACTTATGGGAAGTATTACATTATTGAAATTTTTTTCTCCATTGACTCTGAGTGGTTTTCTTTGTCTTCATAAAAATATAAACTATTTCAGCTCTTTTTACATAAATTGACTATTTTAATGCCTTTTTGTTGACTTGATTCTATCAGCCTCTTAGTAGATAAATGTTGATCATTTACTTTGATTCTCCTTTAATGCTATTCTATGGACTTGATGTTCCATTTGATTCTTTTATGTGTACTTCTAATGAGACTTCTATTTGAGAAATGAGGAGAATCAAGGACTTTTGATTTTAATTTTTCAAGCATGACTTGATTATGAGTCAATGCTTGAAAATTCTTCTTATAGAATTTTTTTATTCCACGACTAGTTGTGAATTCATGAACTTTTATGCTTTAATTAATGTTTGAGTGATTGACAATTTTTTTTTAAAATCAATGGTTAGTTGAATTGTGCATGCATATTTTAATTTAAGTATCAATCTTCTTGAATCCGGAATGAGGATTTCCTTGAGAAGAGATTCTAATTTTTGTGGATATTTAAGAATTTTAATGGAAATTTATTATGGGTCCTTAGCTTCAAATTTTCAATAAATCACGAATTTTTTTAATCCTTTTACCACTTTCTTTGTTGAAGCAAAACATGAAATTCTGATATTGAAGGATTCTCAAATGACATACACCTTTTGTTTTTCACTTAAATAGATATATGACCCAAATATATGCCCAAATATTGATTTCAATGTGATGTAGCCCATGAAGGAGCCATGAGCTGATTTAGTGTTTCCCATTAAGACTTTCTAGAGCTAAGGAGGAGAACCTCTAAAATTTGAAAAAATTGCAAAGACTAAGTGAATTATGATGAGATCATAATACAATAATCACTAGTCTTTGAACTCTAAACACTCCTATTTGTCATATATTCTTGCATGACATCACATTATCTAAAAAGAATAACATTATTTGATCCAACTCATATGATAACTATGCCTAATCTTCTGGCCATTGATGGAGAGATCCCAAGGATATAAAATAAGTAGTTTTTTTAGGAAATAGTCTATTAAATAGATTTATACAAATCACTATATGGTTTTATACCTAACGGTCAATCAAGTTGACTCATGTTATAATTATGTAATTTATCTTTTCTAATGGATATTATGTGGCCTACAAGTTAATCACACTTCCATACATCTTATTTATGTTCATTGAAATATATTTATTTATTGTCATTCTTATGTAATGTTTTTAAAAAAGTTTATGAACATATGTAATGACTAAGTGAAGTATGATGAGATCACAATACAGTGATCACTAGTCTTTAAATATATGTTCTAAATATTCTTATTCGTGGGATATTCAAGAAGGACATAAAATTATCCATAAATAATAGTATTATCTGATCCAACTCATATGATGAATATGACTTATCATGTAGTCATTGGTGTGGAGATACTAAGAATAGATAGTGGGGGCTCTTTAGACAAAGAGTTCACTGAATTGATCCATAAGAATCCCTTAATGGTATTACACCTAATTTCCAATCAAGTTGGTTCATGTCACGGTTGCATATGTGGTCATTTGACTTGAGAGACCAAAGACATCTTGTGGATGGGTGATTGTGCTTTGATTACGACTTACCAATCCCTAACCATGAGATCTTTAAAATGTCATACATTAGATACGACATCAAGTTATCGAAGATGATTGTGTCATCAAGATGTGATAGTTTGCCCTTAATATTTGAGGAAATAGACTCAAGGAATGAGATGCAATGAAATCCTTAGTTGAGATGAGTAGAAATATCGATGGAGTTCTTAATGATTTCCTTCACACATCACTACTAACTTGAGTGATTAATTATGTTTTAATAGTTGATCATATCTTAAGTCATCCATGAGTCTCGTGCGAATGAAGGATTATATGTATATGGTAACAAATGATGACAAGGTTTCTATACATGAGATATATGGACTTAGAGGGTCACACGTATTCGGTATATGGATGTTAGTGGATGTGAGACATAATTATGAAGGTTTTTATACAAAATTCTTATACCAAATGTCTATAACTAGGGAGAGAACGAACAAAACTTATGGTGCCAATGGAAGTATTGTGGGAATTCTCTCATTTCTTTCTCTTTCTCTCTTGATGAAGAGCTTTGAAAAGGAGATCTAACCATTCAGAGATCGTGTGGATACTACTAGAGGCTAGACACTTGAAAAACTTCAAGAACTCCTTCTAGAGAACCTTATAAGTATATTTTCTCATACATGCTAGATGATAGGATCATTTATTTTCGGTGCCTCAATGTCTTGAATATCCGATTCATTATATTACGCTACATCTAAACTTTTGATAAAAATTTTGGAAGGCTTATTAACCTAAAATCCTAATATTTTTACTTAAGGCACCAAAGACATATCTTAGATTGATGGCCATGTTTTGATTAAAACTTATGAATCCCTAGTCAAGGGACCTCCAAACGTCATATATTGGATATGACATCAAGTCCTTGAAGTTGATTGTGTGATCAAGATGGGATCGTCTCCCTTTAATGTTTTAGGAGATTGACTCAAGGAATGAGGTGCGATAAAATTATTAACCAAGGTAGTAAAAATATCGAATGAGTTCTCAATGATTTCTTCCATACATCAGTACTAACTTGAGTAACCAATTAGGTTTTGACAATTGATCATATCCTAAGTTATTCATGAGTCTAGTATAGACAAAGGATTCTACATACATGATCAGCAATGATGTGAAGGTTTTATATGAGAGTTATTATAAACTCCATTTATCTTAGGGCACGTGGTCTAGTTTAGTATCAAACATGTTGGCAACTCGACCTGCCGATTGGGTCAAATTCATTATAATTAATTAATCTACATATTGATATAGATAATTAATAAGGTTAACTAATAAGACATTATAAGTGGACCTAGAGGGTTATTAACTACTGAGATATGTGGACATAGATGGTCACACAAATAAGGTCTACTTACATTGGTAATATAGATATAATTATGTGGGTGGTTTTTATGAAAATTTCATATACCCAATATCTATAAATAGGGGAGAACAACTACATCTTAAGATATCTATGTAAACCTTTTAAAAATTCTCTTTTTTATTCTCTTTCTCTTTTGGTGAAGAGTGTTGAACAAGAAATCCAATTGTCTAGCAATCATGTGGGTAACATGAAATTGAACACTTGAATCATTTCGAGAACTCCTTGAATAAAACATGTACTAGAGGATAGCTGATAACATACAATTATATAATTTTTAATGCAAATTAAGGCAGAAAATATTAATTTTTTATGCATGTTATCATACTTTGAGTGCATGTCTATCATTTTATGCAAGTTTAAGTTATAATATCAAAACGCACAATTATAGGGATAATTATGCATTTTAAAGAATATATTTTAGAGTAGATTATTTCCATGTATATTTGAAATTATAATTGGGTTTTAATATTAAATAATAAGATAAAATACTTTTTATATACTCATTTATTTTTCTAAGTTTTTATTCCTACAAGAAATGAGTGTATTTTTGAAATAAAAATTTATTATCTTGTTATTTAAATAATTTTAAAATTTTAGAAAATGATAGATAATTTAATTTATGATCCAAAAAAACAAATTTGGATTAATTTGGAGTTGTATTTTGAAAAGTTATGAATTTTCTAATTTTTAGGGATTTTTCTATAAATTTTTTTATAAATTTAATTTGATTTATTTTGAATTAAAATGAATAAAAAATTATATTTTTATCGCGTGTTGACGTGACAACTGATGTGGCGTGCACAAAATAGTCGCCATGTGGCAGCGTATGAGAATGCCATGTGTCACACAATGTACATGTGCGCCTGCGTGAGTACGCGTGTGTGCGCTTGTGCGCATATGTGTGCGCGCATGTGATTAATGAGAAAGCACCATTTTCAGGATTTTCACTATCTCCTTAATTACACATCACTTATATGCCCGTCGAATTTGTCGGAATTTTCGTCATGTGGGACTATTTAGCTTTTGTTTTTATGCACAGGTGATGTGACAACATGTGGAGCATCCGATTGAGCGATTCAAGTCGCGATCGTCTATTGTCACTTAAGTGAGGGGGTACGCGGCACACTCTTATTAAGCGACAATCATTTTATAAAGTTTTAATCTCAGCCATTAATCTAAGGATTTATAACGACTAAGATTAAATGAGATTAAAAACCACTTGATGGACACGTGGATGCATTCAGATCGTCAGATCAAGATCAGGCGCCGAGCGTTTCATGCGTTTCTTCTTCACGCACGACATGACAAAATCTCAGCGGTTAACCTTCAATCCAACATACATGATTTAAGCATAATGATTTGCATTGATACATGTTATCAGAGCAGTTGAACGAAGATAAAATGTCAATCTGACAATTACACCCAAATCTCCCTATAAATTGACATGTTCTTTGACAATATAAAGAATTCTTGGATGTTTCAAGCTATCGAAACTAGTTAGACATCTCAATCTTTGAATCTCTCACTTTCTTCTTCTTTTAGAATCATTTATGCATCCAATGAGTGGTTGAAAGTGAGATTTCGTCAAAATAATAGGGAGAATTCACCTCTTGAATGCCTATAATTGTCTTCGAAATCTCGGAATGAGAAAGTATTTGATCCGACAATCAGTTGGATCATTTTCGAGTGCTACCTCAGGTTAGATTATATGTTTTCTTCCTATTCTTTTGTCATGTATCATTAGATTGTAATTTAGAATCATAGATTAGTCGAAATTTTATTTTTAATTTTGGATTTCTCTCTCTTCATGATCGATTTTTACCTAATTTTTGCTTGTTGATTTCTCCACGAATCTTGATCCAAATTCTGTGATTTTTGATTCCGTGGATTCGTTTTTGAGTTCTCTTTCTAAACTTACTAAAATCCCTAGTTTCTCACCTCAATTCATCGTCTGGTTTGATCAAATTTCAAGAAATTCTTCAAAAATACATAAATTCTCTATGGATTTCGACCCTTATTCACCTCTATACTATTTAATTCGTGATTATTTATCAAAATTGATGAGTTTAGAATTATTTTTTATGTGTGGCCGCATGTATTCGACGACCTTGCGGACTCGCTTTGTAAATAGGATCATCAGTTCTTAACACCTTGGTTTTTCAAATCTTCGATTTAATGTATTCCACCATTCGATGTTTTAGTAAAAAAAATCAAAAGCCTATTAAGCATTATATCGTATCACTAGTGCATTAGGATGCTTAAATGTTTGGTAGAGATAGAAAGATAAGATGTTTTTATGAAGATAGTGAGACAATGGAGATCAATTCAAATGAATTTATATTTTATGTTTCCCTTATAAAGTTTTTTTGAGTTTCACAAGCATTTCTAAATTCAATAAGCGTAGAATTTGGTTTTGTAAACCTTGAAATAATTTGAAATTTATTATATACCCATAACATATTGACTCTCTAAAGACTAATGATATAGATGGATATTTCAAGGGTATATATTCCTAAATGATGGATAATCTATGGCCATTTATACTTCCATCTCTTGTTTATATTTATTGAAATGAACATTTATTCAATGTCAAACTTGTGTGATATTTGATGTTAAGTTGATGTATGTATACAATGATAGATGTGAATTATGAAGTACATACAATATAGATCATTGATCTTTAAGCAAGTATTCGAAATATTACAATTTGAAATATATTGAAGAAGGACATAAAAAAGGAAGGAAATGATAACATTAAGTGATTTGGCTCGTATGATTAGTATGGTTGATCTAGTGGCCACAAATGTGGAAGACTCTATTCGGAGAAAGATAATAGGTTCTCTTTGGAAAAAGATTTCACGGAATGAATCTCTGAATGTTATTATACTTATCTATCAATTAGGTTCATTTGTGTCATGATTTTGCAAGTGATTTTTAAACTTGAGATTCCAAAGACATCTTGATGATGGATGATTGTGTTTTGACTATGAATTAAAAATCTCTAGCCACAGGATCTTAGAAAGGTCATAAATCAAATAGGGCATGAAGTACTCGAAATTAATTTTAGTTGTCAAGAATAGATCATCCGCCCTCAATATTAGAGAAAATTCCTTCGAGAAATGAGATATAGTGAAATCCTTGGTCAATGTTGTGGAAATATCATAGAGTTCTTGATGACTTCCTCCATGGATTACTACAGACCAAAATGACCAATTTAGGTTTCATAATTGACCATGAGCTAAGTTAATCATGAGTCTTGAGCGGATGAAGGATTAAAGATACATGATAGCAGATGATACTAAGGTTCCATAAGAGAGTTCTTAGACACTCTATATCATCATGAGCACGTGGTATAGTTTGGTATTTAATGGGTTGACAACTTTACTAATTTTTGAGTTAAATTAACTCTTGATTAATTAATCTATATGTTGATATAATTAACTAATAAGTTGACTAATAAGTGTTATTCAGTCTATAGAGTTATTATCTAGTGAGATATATTGGCTTAGAGGGTTATGCATAAAAGGTTGATAGACATTGGTAAATATGAACATTAAGGATTTTTATTAAGTTTTGAGGACATGAAAGTTTATAAACTAGGAGAGAACAACTATGCCTAAGGGTGCCCTTTGTGAACAACTCTCACGTCTCTCTTTTTTTTTTCTCTTTTATGAAGGGTTGTTAGAAGATATCCGAATGTCTAGTGATCATGTAGATATGACTAGAGGCTGAACTTTGTAAGTATGCAATTTGATCTATACTAGAAGGTAGGATTATTTGGTATTGATGCTCAATCTATTCGAATATTCAATTCAATATCTTCTGCAGAGTTTGATGTTTTGATTAAAATTTCAAATCCCAACATTATGTCCAAATCAATAAATTCATAATTCAATTTATGGTATAGTTACAATTGAATAAGACATTTCAAACTTGAAAAATATTTTATGAATAAATATTTGAAATAAAAGTCATAGAAAAATCACCGATGGTTAACTTTCGTTGTTAACATTACGATACCAACTTATTTTCACTAAGCAATGCATATCTACCAACTGCTTTCGAAAAATGTAATTTTTTTAATAAAAATGCAGAATTAAACATGCATGTTACCAGACTAGATTCTTATACCAGTAAAGTGTGTACAATAAAAAAATATTTGTGTCACTTTATTATCTTCAAGAAATCGATGTAAGATAAAAATGAATAATACCAAAGTTCTTGCAATTTTTCAGGGTCCATCTTTTATTTATTTCTTTGTATATATAACCCTTGCCCAGGTCAATTGAGTCCAGCCCAAGGCACCGTCCACTCAGGCATCCAAGGTCAACGGACGGGGCTCGTTGACTCCTCTAATAAATAGGACTGTGCGAGCTAACGAACACAGGGAAGGCGACAAAATGCGCTGTAAACTATTTATTTACGTCAATAGCAGGTTCACCGAACTAGGGTCACGTGAACGGGCCCGCGGGCCCGATTTGAAATGCTGGCTGTACAGTTCGGGCCGCCAACCCAAAGTTTGGGCGGGAGGGGCATCGTGCGGGGTCGTGGAAATCGGCTGTCATCTTACCCTTCTTTCGAGTAAAATAATAGTCAGTATCCACTCTACTGCCCTGGCTGGCTGCTCGCAGAGAGAGAAAGCGTCATACAGGTTAAAAGAGCTGGTACGAAGGGAAAAAGTGGGGTTTCGGAGCTGGAGAAGAGAGGGAGCATCTTCGCTTGAAGCTGGAGGGGCTGATTCCGCCGGGTTGTTCCTGTCAGGTACCTGCAGCGTTTTTTTAGTGTTTGGGGAGGTGAGAATGGGAGATCCAGGGCGCTATTGACTTGGATAGGGCGGATCAAGCAGCCTCAACTTTGGGGAATGTGAAGGTAGACTCCGTTCTGCTCAGCTCGTAAATATTTTAGGTAATGTGGCCAGTTTCTCTGTTTTTCTGATTTTGTTTGTCATTCTATTACCGGTGTTGGATGTGCTGCATTAGCCTATTTTAGATGAAGCTTCCACTAGGAAATTCGTATTCTCTCTTCTTTTTCCGAGCTCTAGAAATATGCTGACGGATTCCATCTGTTTGAAAACTGTTTCAATGCTTATTTCAAACGACTTGAAAAACATGCTGATCCATTTATACGAACGATAATGTTGACATCTGTTTGACTTAACATTTCCCCTTTTCTGTTAGTTCTGGGGCTTCGGTTTCTCCATCAAGTTATACTACTTTTTATCATGTACATTATGCATCAACAATTGGTTTCAGAATTGAAAAAAATGTTCCCTTCTAACATTCTTCTGCATTCACTCCTAGGATGTTTTAGTTTTTTTCTTTTTGCTTTGTCGTCTCCCAAAGTAGCATTAGTCTATGTTCAATGTGTCTGGGCTGTACCAGAAATTTTTTTATTTTTGGAAAAAGGGGCTGTAACAGAATTGTAAATGTGGAAATTCTTGTTAAGTATATTTAGATTAAAAAAAAATTATTTCCTTTTTGTTTCTCATTTCGTTCATTCTATTTTTGAACAAAATTGTCTTACCATAAAAGAAGTTTGTTTTATTGAGTTCATTCTATTGGTGTTCATGAATTATGCTGGTGGAAATAAGATGATTTATCCCTATTTTTTCCATTTTTATGAGGTAGAGAATGGATGATGCACCAGCAAGCGAATGTCGTTTCAAAAGAATACCGCGTCAGCTATGGGCATCAAATCCCGAGCTGGCTTCATTGGTTCGTTTCTTTCTTGATTATTGCAGATAAAATATTATTTATTTGTTATTATATCTATTGTGATTCTGAATCCTGCATTTTCCTGTATTCAACCCTCTAATAAATGCCATCATCTCAAGTCATTTTTATTCTCCTTCTTTTTTATATTAACAGATCCATATGTATTCTGCCAAGTATATGGAATTTGCCTCTAGGATGCATGTTTTTATCGCTAAAATTTTGTTAATTTTTTTTTACTTCCAGACAAGTGACAATTTGGAGCAGTGGCCCCACCTGAATGAACTGATACAATGTTTTAAAGCTGATTGGGTCAAGGATGAAAGTAAATATGGCCATTATAGAAGTGTTGGATCTGCATCTTTTCAAAATCAGATATATGAAGGTCCAGATACTGATACTGAAACAGGTGATGTTATCTATTTTGTTTTGTTTTTTTCCTAAATCCTGAAGGGTTAGACATTGATGAAACACTAGATCTTATGAGTAATACCTCAGCTGATTAATGCTGAGGTTGGGGATTGCTTGTGATTACTTTTGCACAGAGGAAAAAGATTATTATTAAAACTTTAAGTTTCTGTGTGTGTGAGAGAGAGAATGCTCTCTGGTCAACTGTAAACCATCATTCCCAGCCCCCATACGTGGGATTCGAGGAAAGGCAGGCTTCATTCGCACCCGGGTCCTGTTTAAATACAGGTTACATCAGTGTTATTAGATTGGTTACATTAGTGGAACCATTAACACCTAATCTAATTCAGTCACTGGATGATTAGTTAACATATACGCAATATACGGATTCTAACTCTTGATACTTATATAATTAACCCAAATCTATTCTTCACGTCAAGTAGGATTTCTGGCTGGTAATTCCTTTTTTGAAAAATATCGTAGTAATTTCGCCTGTCTTCTTACAGAAATGCAGCTTGCAAGTGCAAGGCATCCCAAGGCTGAAGATACTACTGATGATGACACTCCCAGCACCTCAGGCAGACAATCCTCGGTAGCTTTGCCCCCCTATTTGAATTTATAATGGCATCATCGTCTTTCATGTTTTTTTGATTTTTTTTCTTAGTTTAATTTTACCCACTGATTTTCCTGGTTTATGAGAAGACGAGGGATGTTTATATTTGATCTTACAATCGTCAGATTGTCAATCTGGTAATCAATTAATCTCCCATGATATTTTATATGGGCTACTTCTATCGAATGTCTGTCCTTTGAAGATGATCGTGAAAATCAACATGTGTCCAAAGCGAGTTATCGGATCAGTGGGGTGATGATTCAGTCATCTCTAGTAATAGCTATATCTTAACACACTACTGTACACTGTCTTACACTAATAAATCATACGAGAAAGTCACCTCTTCACATGGAAGAAGAATTATCCTTGGAGCCTTGCCAAATGCGGCCTCCTCTCCTTCCTCTCCTTCTATACGACTCAATGACCTCTAGATTGGATGCTCCTATTCAACCGGCTCCTCTTACTTATACTCCTTCCTACCGGTTTATCAAACTGATCTATGGCTCTGCTAGTCTGGAACTCCTGTGCAGTGTTCTTCTTCTGATATGGGTGCCTCCACCACCTGAGATTGGCCTTCTTTCTTCCTTTGTGTAGAGATCATTTGGGGAATCATATCAGGCTGTTGATCAGAAAGTTCAATATGATGAATCTGTCTTTCCCACTCTCCATCTTCTACTGCCACCACAACTGCCTCCCCTTTTCTTTGCAACAACCGTGACGTTACCTTCTGCCTCTGCTGCTGCTGGCATCTCTACTTTTTGTTGCTGTCATTATCTTCTGCTGCCACTCTGCTCTGTGTTACATGCCCTATTTCAAGAATAGATTAGAGAAACAAAATGATTGAATTTGTATTGATGGATACTGAGAACAATATCGGTAAATGGCAGTATCAGTAAAGAACAATAGAGAACCCGTAGTCACTGTCGTCGGATCCCCTCCTGAGTAGAACTCTGCCAGATCTCCTCGGCAGCCTTGTTTGAGAGTGGCTCTCCTTCTCCTTCCTCCTCTGGCCTTACTTGTAGAGCTGAATCATAACTGCCTTTCCTGCCCAAACCACATTTCTTCCCCTTAAAATCCATTGCAATCACTTGCTCAGCGCCAGCTGTCTCTACTTGTTAATGCCCATCGTCTCTCTCTTACTTACTTGTATAGGTTTTTAAGGTTATTGTATCACTCTGTTGCATGTCTGAAATATGCTCAGCGCCAGCTGTCTCTACATATATTTTGCTGTCCTTACCTTCTCTTCTTCTACCTTCCTTCATCAGCTTACTCATGACTTCTTAAATCCTGTAGTTATTCCCATTTAAGTTGGTTTTCACCGGTTGGGCCTCGTTTCTTTTCTTTGGCTTTGCTAACTGCTCTCTTTTACTTCTGTGGTCCCAGCACTTCGGGGATTCTCCTTTGCCAGCGTATGAGCCTTGCTTTGATTGGGAAACTGAAAGATCAATGATTTTTGGACAAAGAAGTTCAGAAATTCACCCTTCGCTATATTCGAGGTTATGAGCAGCATTATATTCTTGTATACGATTATTATTCTTTAGATTCTGAAGATCTTAATTATATTGCAGTGGGTTGAAGATTTCTGTGAAGGTTGTCTCTTTATCATTTCAAGCTGGGCTGGCTGGTGAGTACTCTATTTCTGATTCAGATTTCATTTCAAGTGCAAAATATATAATTTTTCAAACCTGTTGTGATTGTTACTGAGAGAAATTTATGTTATGATTTGTAGAGCCGTTTCACGGGACCATTTGTTTGTACAATAGGGATAGGAGAGAGAAACTTTCTGAGGATTTTCACTTCCACGTGCTGCCAACCAACGGGCTCGAGGTACGCCTTTCAAGATCATTCTAATAAACTTAGTTTCAGAGGCATGGATTTCCTCTCACCTTCTATGCTTATTGGAATGAGAATGTGGTCTGCATTCCTAATATGATGACGATAAAATATTGTGTTTTTTTGTTGTTTTCAGGTTAATTCCCAAGTGGAACGTCGGGGTTTTTTTTCTTTAGATGCTCCATCTCCGTCAGTCTGTCTACTTATTCAACTGGAGAAGGCAGTCTCCGAGGAAAGCGGGGTTAATGCTTCTGTGTATTCTCGTAAAGAACCTGTAAGTTAAACTCTTCTGTGTAGATTCGCAGATATATTGTACATTTAATTGTGCTCTCTGCTTGAATTACTTGATTCATTATCAATAATGAAAATTTAAATGACATAACTGTTTAAGTTTGCCTCTTTCAAAAAATAACTGTTTAAGTTTGTGGAGGCTTTCTTCATAATCTTTTTTTGGGAACTGTGTCAAAACTGCTTTAATATTGTAAAATAATTGTCAAAGAGATCAAAAAGATCCTGGAAGGATTATATTTGATCTTCGATTTTCCTTTAGTTCACTCTGAAAAAGATGCGGCACTATTAACTCTGCAGGTGACATTGACGGAGAGAGAGAGACAGAAACTTGAGGTTTGGTCAAGAATAGTTCCTTACAGGGAGCCATTTGCCTGGGCTATTATTCCGCTATTTGAAACTGGTGCTTATTCAACCACTAGTGGGATCGGTTCCCCTAGCAGTCCAATTACGCCCAGCATTTCTGGCTTGAATTCCCATGAGAGTCCTGGAGAATCTATTGCAAAAGCGCCCTTGAATGGGAAGTTGGCACAATATTCCAATGGAGGTCCTATTCTTGTTGAAATAGCAAATTTGAATGCTGTGAAGGAAAGCTACACTGAGGACTCGCTACAGGTGCTTTATATTATCGTCTATGCTTTTCATATGACAGTATTCAATGGGTACTTAGCAGAGTGCTTCAATCAGATGATTCTATGTCTTATTATTTGGATGCATTTTGTTTATTGATATTTAGGATCCTAAGCGGAAGGTTCACAAGCCTGTGAAAGGTCTACTGAAATTGGAGATTGAGAAGCTCCAGCCAAACTTCGTTGATGCTGATAACATATCTGAAAGTGGTAGCCTGAAAAATGAGTATGTCAACATTGAAAACCGGCATGGCAAGCACCTTTCCGGTTGTACTGATGAGCCAAAAACCATCAATCATGGAAACCTTGCCGCAGTAAATGGAAAAGAAGTAAACCAGAGCATACCGAATGGTGGAGGAACTTTTACCAGTTGCAATCCCAGTGATGTAAGCAGTTTTTGAATTATGATTGTCATTATATTTAAATTAATTTTAGATTTATCCATCTATCATCGTAGATGTTGCCCTCAATAAATCTTAATTTTATTTTTATTTATTTTTATGCTTCACTTTTGGACGGAGTTTAACACATGCCGATGCGAAGACAAAATGAGTAGCAACTATCCCTGGAATCGCTTCCCATGTATGTGCTTCATCATCAATGCATCAATTAGAGGAAGAATCAAATGAATCTTTTATTGATGAGCCAATAACAGGTTAACAATCCATCGACCATAGATCGATACAAGAATAATCATGGTAACCTTGATCTGCCCCTGAGCTAGCAGTCACTGGATCACCCCCTAGGAAACCTTTAAGAGTTGTTCCTCCCCTTCCTTATTCTTCAAGAAACTGCTAAATCCTCTTTCCATTCTCTTCCTGTTATTTTTATACTCCATCTTGTACCCAATTGTCCTTCCCCGAGTGGCCGTTTCACTTAGCTATTGTCTATGTGTAATGACTAAATGCCAGCTGTCACCTCGTGGTCAGTTTGGTTTGTTACTTCAAAATCTCCTCACGTCTTTGCCGCTTCCATGTATACAATCAGAGCAGTATGGTATCAGTGACATATCTATCCCAGTTCGTTAAGGATTTTATGTCAACACGTAAAATGATTTTATCTTAACTTCTGAAAATCTCTCTTCTAGTAGTCTTCAGGTGACTACTTTTAGTATTGAATAAGGAGAACATAATGATGTGATGCTAGCAAATAAAAAAGAATTCTGGTATTGACTTAAATTTCCTCAGGGCTGCTTTGGGAAATTCACAAGGGCAATGACAAGGATGGGTTACAAACCTGCTAACAGTGCTCATACATCATTCTTCTGTCACTCGACTTATGAGAGTCATAATTCTTTCTTTTTGTGTTGACAACATCATGATTTCGTGCAAGGATGAAGTGATTGGGATTTAAGAGCATGTCTTGACAGGAAGTTGTATATAACAGGCATTTTGCATAGTAGAATATTTTCTAGGAGATGAAGTTTCTGTTGCTAATTCCCTGTTGGCCATATTTTCTGAAAGTAAGGGAGATCAGCTGAAATCGGTGATCAACTGGTACAAGTACCCTCTTCTTCCCACCCAAGAGGTCATCCATCCCTGGACTGCCCAAGCCTGAGCACCCTTGACCCTGGAGTTCTTGTCACCCTGGCATCCCTCTTCCTAGGGAGTCACCCATTCCTGCACTGCCCAAGCCTGAGTGAGCATGCTTAACTCTGGAGTTCCTCTCCATCCCAGTTTCCCTCTCCTTGAAACACAAATATGC
Organism: Lemna minuta; assembly: GCA_024174645.1. Lineage (NCBI taxonomy): Eukaryota > Viridiplantae > Streptophyta > Magnoliopsida > Alismatales > Araceae > Lemna > Lemna minuta. The sequence goes on along the minus strand of CM044104.1, from coordinate 7,528,192 downwards.
CCCAATTTTTTTAAGGATATTAGAAGAAAGCTGCCCATTATTCAATGTCTCCACATATTTATTCAAATCAAAAGTTATGCTTCACTAGGGATGGTACTTTTACTAGATAAGGAAATTTATCAGAGCCCTATTGACATGTGTACTCAGGTCATGCCTGGCCAGACATAACTTATGCAATTGGTGTGATTGATTTGTTCTTCAGGTAGTGAGATCCTCAGTTTGAAACAACTGGGGTCTACACCTGTCATTTAGTTGTTCATATGACGATTTACTATTGAATCTAAGGTTTTGATAACGTTGTTAAAAAAATCCATTAAATTTTTTTTATCTCAACAGTTAAGTTTGTTATTGTCTTCATATATCTAAAAATTTAAATCAAATGTTTGCAGATTCATGTCTTTGATTTCCGTACAATGATGAGAAGCGAGCCATTTTCACAGCTTTTCCACAGTCTCTATGTATACCCACTATCTGTGAACTTGAGCCGGAAAAGAAATTTGTTTATACGCGTGGAAATGAGAAAAGATGACATTGATATCAGGCGCCAGCCTCTAGAAGTACGCCTGTTTTTCTTGTTAACTAATACTCTTCAACTTTTTGGTGAAGCAATCTCATGGTTTTTTTTTTTCTGTTCATTGTAGTCTCTGTATTCCAGGGATCCTGATGCATCATTTCAGAAATGGTCTCACACTCAAGTTGCAGCCAGTTCTAAGCTTGCCTATTTCCATGATGAATTTAAATTCTCTCTTCCTCCTGTCATGACGCCGCAACATCATATTTTGTTTACTTTCTTTGATGTGGACCTTCAAATGAAACATGAAGCTCCCAAACCGGTGAGTGCTATTAATTTTCTTATTGATTTGTATAATTTGTTATTCTTGATCTTGTAATGGGTTATTCTGTTTTACAGGTGATCGTGGGTTATGCTGCACTTCCTTTATCCACTCACGCTCAGTATGCTCTCTTCTGTCAAATCTTTCTTTTCTGTTAAATGTGTTTTTTGTTATTACTTCTCTTTGTTTCGTATTGCATTCATCTTTATCAGACTCTTTGTGTTGTGCAGGTTATAGTAAATTTAAAATGATTTTAGATTAAACATATTATAATATTTTCAGGCTGCAGTCAGATGTCTCTTTACCTATCTTCAGAGAGCTTTTTCCTCATTATCTGCAAGATGGTAACAAGGTATTGCCCTGTAAACTATCAAACAGTTTTTGGCTAATTATGATTTTCTTCTTTCTCCTTTTACAAGTATACCCAAAATTTTCTGGATAATTGATCAAAAGACCCACTTAGCTGGGCATAAACTTATTTCCTTTTTTTGTGGTTGCAGGAGAGCTACTTAGAAGATGGAAAAAATGTTTTCAAATTGCGTTTAAGATTGTGTTCTTCCTTGTATCCCATCAACGAGAGAATAAGAGATTTCTTTCTGGAATATGATAGGCATATGCTGAGAACAAGCCCCCCATGGGGATCTGAGCTTCTTGAGGTACAGTTCTTGAGCTGTCAAAATTATCTAATCGCATACATGCTGGATCTAGCTTTTGAATCGGTTTTACTTGTTTCCATTTGATAGCTGTTTTCCCTCTTTATAGATTTTCTTGTTAGTTGTTTTTCACTAAAGGATTTCTTCACATAGTGAAATGTAAGATCATTCTATTTTGCAGGCCATTAATAGTCTCAAGAATGTAGATTCCATTGCTTTGCTACAGTTTCTTCAGCCAATTCTCAACATGCTCCTCCATCTCATTGGGGATGGTGGGGAGACTCTTCAGGTACTCTGATGACTGTTCTTTGTTTTTCTTTGGTCTCAGCCTGTTTCCAGTTGCTAGGCTGATGAGTAATTCTCTCAGTCTTGTTATATCTCTGGTTTATTTCTAATATTCAGGTAGCTGCTTTTCGTGCTATGGTGAACATCATCACTCGGTATCTTTCTTAAACTCTGGATTTACTATATCTGTACAGTTCCTTGTACATGGATAATTGTGTACAATGCTATTTCCAGTCTTTACCCATAGGTTCCTCTTATGTAAGTTTTTTTGAAGGAGACTATGATTGATTTAATGGGCAAATACATTTTATAATAAAATAAATAATTTCATTTCATTTACTTGACACTTTATACTCGATCCATGATGATCTCTTGTGAAGTTGTTTTGCGTGCAGAGTTCCAGTCTTAGCAGTTTTATGGTCCTATCATTCAATTGAGATAAATCTGGTTGTATTTTTAGACAACGTATGACACATGGATATATATATATATATTTATAGATATATATTCATGAAGTTCTCAAAAAAGAAAATAAATGCAGGTGCTAATTGTTTTGTTTGCTATGAACTTGGAAGTCATGCACGGTCTCTGTTTATGTTAACATTAGCTTATAATTAGATTTACTCTAGTTACTGGTTAGTCCCTTCTTGGGTATTTACATTTCTGAGATCTTTAAAATTTTGACAGGGTTCAGCAGGAGTCTCCTGACAGTGGGGAAAGAAATCGTTTTCTTGTTAGCTATATTGATTTTGCTTTTGATGATTTTGGAGGTCGCCAGGCGACCGTGTACCCTGGTTTGTCTACTGTCTGGGGAAGTTTGGCTCGGAGTAAGGTAAGAGCCCTGTTTAATGGTATTGTTCTTTATGAGTTTCAACGCTATATGGTTTGGATGTTAGTGATGTGAAGTATTCAATTTTCCATATTGATGTTGGTGGTTTTTCCATATTAATGTGAAGTATTCTGGGCCTCGGATTAGGGGGCCTTTCTTCCTCTTTACAAAAAAAAAATATTGATGTTGGTGGTTCATTCTTCAGGCTAAAGGATATCGTGTTGGACCAGTTTATGATGATGTCCTGGCGATGGCATGGTTCTTCTTGGAGCTTATTGTGAAGTCCATGGCATTGGAACAGAGCCGTCTTTGTGGGGATAATATTCCTCTTGGTATATTGGAAATTTGATCAATATACATTTTTTTTCTTTCCATCTGAAAGTGCTACTGACTTTCTGAATTTTTTCGAGCTATTTATGCTTATTTCTTTTCCTTATGCATATGAGTTAAAAGACATGTTTCTTATATCTTAAATGGATAAATCATATCTAGAAGTGTTACCCGTAACCATGATGATACCAATATTTAGTTCTCTATCTACTTAACCGACATGTTGGTACCTTAATTTTCAGGGGAAGATATTCCACCATTGCAATTGAAAGAGGCAGTATTCAGGTGTATCACACAGTTGTATGATTGTCTTCTAACTGAGGTCCACGAGCGATGCAAAAAAGGGTCAAATTTGGCAAAGCGATTAAACAGCAGTCTGGCATTCTTCTGCTATGATCTTTTGTCTATCATTGAGCCTCGCCAAGTTTTTGAATTGGTAAAAGTTGTTATTTGTCAGTAGTTTGAACTTCTTTGAAGTGATCAAGTTCTTCTCCAATCCCTAATCCCTGTGTCAATCTACGATTTTTTTTCTTATTTTGGATGTCTGGCCTTTAAACACAGATTTCTGACTCTCATGGATAATTTAGAGCTACCTGGAATCTTATATCCAACCGCTGCTGTATCATGTAGCTATTAAAACATGTGAGCAGAAGCAAATGGGAAAACCATTACACAGTTTTATGATTGCAGAAAAATAATAAAACATTCCATACTTACAATAGAGCTTTTGGTCAGCTAGAAGATACCAAGGTTGGAGGTTATATCCGACAAGGCATTTTGAAACTCATTTAGGAATGAGACACCCAAGAAGGAGATGGAGTGGGGAAGAATCCTGGCCGTGCTGTGGGCAATTTGGCTGCATTGTAATGAGCAGGGTTTTAAGGGGAGGGTTGTGCCAACCAATGGGGTCATTCAACATGTGGAAGGATTTGTCTAATGCTGGTGTAGAATGATGTGAATAAGAGAGGGGGTCGGGGTTGTTGGCGACCAATCTTGTACATATGGCACGTATATATAATACCATTGGGTTGATCACTGATCCGGGGTGACCTTCCTTTTACTTTTTCAAGTTAAAAACTTTCAATACAGCTTCCCGTCTATCTTATTTTGCTGGCCCTTTTATTGTAAGTCTTCTGTCTCCTGTTATCTTACTTGCTTCTTGTTGTTGAAACTCATATTTTCTCATGAAAACAGGCTTCCAGCTCAGGATTCAGTTCTATTTAAGTCTGCATCCAGTATTCTTCTTTTTCTTTGCAAGAAGAGGCTCAACTCACTTATCTGCATTTCACAGGTTTCCTTATACATGGACAAATTTGCTGGCGTTTGTCAATCTGCTCTCCACGATTGCAAACTTACTTTTCTGCAGATTGTGTGTGATCATGATCTCTTTGTAGAGATGCCTGGTAGAGATCCTTCCGACAGGTATGTTAATGAACTGAGATTAGTTTCCTTGTCTTGTCTGTAAGAATCTAGATCCTATTTGTTTCCTAGTGGCTTCATTGTTTATACATGCACCATCTCTTGTTCAGGAATTATCTTTCATCCGTGTTAATTCATGAACTTTTCATCACCTGGGATCACGACGATTTAGCTCAGCGGGCTAAAGTAAATGATATGCTACCTCTCATTGATCTAGATTTCTTTCCTAGTATGCAAACTTTCTGAAAGTCTGATGAAATCTACACCATGAATTGTGATAGGCTGCTCGAATCTTGGTTGTTCTTATGTGCAAACACGAGTTTGATTCACGTTACCAGAAAGATGAAGACAAATTATACATCGCTCAGTTATACTTCCCTCTGATAGAACAGGTACTTCACTAGCTCTATTTTCAGTCACTGATATTTCTTTTCAGTTCTCTTTTTCACATGATGTTTCATTCTAAAATCAATTTATGAAGTGGCTGTCTTCATTTATTTGACATTTCTATATTCTATTTTTCCAGATACTCGACGAGATGCCAGTGTTCTACAACCTGAATACAGTTGAAAAACGTGAGGTTTTGATTGTGCTTCTGCAGATCATACGCAACTTGGATGATTCATCTCTCTTCAAAGCATGGAAGCAGAACATTCCGAGGACTAGATTATTTTTTAAACTCTTGGAAGAGTGCCTTACTCTCTTTGAAGTAAATTCTAAGAACAGCCAAAGCATTTAACACCTATTCAAATTATATGTGATAAATGCCTTTTAAGGATTTTATTGCATAATTTATCACCTATTTGTTTACTGCAGCACCGGAAAGCGATGGTGGATAGCATGCTTGTTGGCTGCAGTTCCCGCAGTCCTGATGCAGAAGGATCAACTTCCCCAAAGTACTCTGACAGGCTTTCCCCAGCAATCAATGCCTACCTGTCTGAAGCTGCTAGACAAGAAATCAGAGTTAGATTACTCTCTTGTATTTTCAAATTATGAAGATTTTAGTTTACTCAACATCTTTTATGAACCTTTGAAGAAGTGATGATGTCTTGACATTTTTAATTGTTACTAGCCTCAAGGAACGCCGGAGAATGGATATCTGTGGCAAAGGATCAGTCCCCATTTGGGTTCTCCTACACCACCTTACTCATTAAGAGAAGCTCTTGCTCAGGCACAATCATCGAGAATTGGGGTCTCTACTCGTGCATTACGAGAATCTCTCCACCCAGTTCTCCGACAAAAACTGGTTCAATCACTTTCTTCTCCATCTACTGGTTCTTTTATTTCAGAGTTCTCACTACTCTATTCTCTTTCAGGAACTCTGGGAAGAGAACCTCAGCGCGGCAGTAAGTCTCCAGGTTCTAGAAATGGCAGAAAAATTCTCAGTTGCAGCAGCGTCGCATTCAATATCCACCGATTATGGGAAGCTGGACTGCATGACATCCATATTCATGAGCTTCTTTTCCAGAAGTCAATCACTAGCCTTCTGGAAAGCTCTTTTCCCAGTTCTCAACAACATTTTCAGCCTCCATGGAGCCACCCTAATGGCAAGAGACAATGACAGATTCCTTAAGCAAGTTGCATTTCATCTCCTTCGCCTCGCTGTCTTCCGCAATGAGTCCATCCGTAGAAGGGCTGTCCTTGGGCTTCAAATCCTCATACGGGTATCTTCGCTTAGCATCAAAGACACCACATCCCCTTATCTTAATCTTATCTTATAAGTCATGGAATAAAATATTTTTTTGTAGAATTCTCTGTGTTACTTTGGTCATATGATGCGGCTGAGGGTAATGCTGACAATCACACTGTCAGAGCTGATGTCTGATGTGCAAGTTACCCAGATGAGATCTGATGGCTCTCTGGAAGAGAGTGGGGAGGCTCGCCGTCTGAGAAAATCCTTGGAAGAAATGGCAGACGAAAATGGCTCCCCTGCCCTGTTAAAGATTTGTGAAGTTCCTCTGAATGCTCTTGATGCTGTTCCTTTGGGCTCAGCCGAAAACCGATGGGCCTGGCCTGAAGCCAAGCAGCTCTCGGATAATCTTATCCAAGCACTTGATGCAGGCCTGGAACACACACTCTTGGTAACATCGTACATACATTTCTTTTCTTTTCTTTTTTTAAAAGGATCTTGCGTTCATATCTGCATGCTATTTCCTTCATTTTAATTTACATCCATTATTTATTTGTTTTTGTTTTTTGGCTTCTTGAAGGCATCTCAGATTACTGCTGATCGATATGCAGCAGCAGAAAGCTTCCACAAGCTGGCCATGGCTTATGCACCTGTCCCCGATCTTCATATTATGTGGTTACTTCATCTGTGTGATGCTCATCAGGAGATGCAGTCATGGGCTGAAGCTGCTCAGTGTGCTGTGGCTGTTGCTGGAGTTATCATGCAGGTGAAAAACTCTAACAACAAAGCACTAAACCCCAAATTCTGAACCTAAGGACGTAACTGTTGTAATTCAGTATCCCATTAGAACTCATCTACTGAAACTGATGGGGTGAATGTGTTACTAGGATAGGTATCTCTTGTGATGTCTATGTGATGCACCCTCATAAAAAAGAACCCTGAATCCTAGAATCTACTCTAAAACATAATTAATTGACAAAAAAATTCCTTTCATGTCTTTGCAAATGTGTTTTTGCAGGCATTGGTTGGAAGAAATGATGCGGTGTGGACAGGAGACCACGTGGCGGGACTCCGCAAGATCTGCCCCATGGTCAGCGACTCAATCATTGCTGAAGCATCAGCAGCAGAAGTAGAAGGATATGGAGCATCGAAGTTGACTGTTGACTCTGCAGTCAAATACCTTCAGCTGGCGAACAAGCTCTTCTCCCAGGCGGAGCTGTTCCACTTCTGTGCGAGCATTCTGGAGCTAGTCATCCCGGTTTATAAGAGTCGGCGATCCTTCTCTCAACTGGCTAAATCCCACACCTCATTGACCAGCATCTACGAGTCAATTCTGGACCAAGAAGCTAGTCCAATTCCTTTTGTGGATGCCACTTATTACCGAGTTGGATTCTATGGGGACAAATTTGGGAAATTGGACAGCAAGGAGTACATCTACCGAGAGCCCAGAGATGTGCGGCTCGGTGACATCATGGAAAAAAACTCAGTCATATTTATGAGGCCAAGATGGGCAGGGACCCACACTCTTCACATCATCCCTGATTCTCGCCAAGTTGATGCCGAGGACCTCCAGCCTGGGGTCTGCTACTTGCAGATCACTGCTGTCGATCCTGTGATGGAAGGGGAGGATCTAGGTAGCAGACGGGAGAGGACTTTTCCGGCCCTCTTTGGTGGCAGTGCCTATGCCCGAGTGTTCAACAGGTTTCTCTTTGACACGCCATTTACAAAGAATGGGAAGAATCAAGGAGGTCTGGAAGATCAGTGGCGTCGACGGACTGTGCTGCAGACAGAAGGATCTTTCCCTGCACTGGTCAACCGGCTCTTGGTGACAAAATCAGAGTCTCTTGAGTTCTCTCCAGTTGAAAATGCGATTGGGATGATTGAAACCCGCACTGCTGCATTGAGGAACGAACTTGAGGAGCCTCGTAGCTCAGAGGGTGATCAGCTCCCTAGGCTCCAGTCTCTCCAAAGGATTCTCCAAGGCAGTGTTGCTGTTCAGGTACCAGTTATCACTTTTATTTATATTATTATTATACTTCAGTACGTCACTCATTTGAAGTGTTTTGCTTATTTGCAGGTGAACAGCGGTGTACTTAGCATCTGTACAGCCTTTCTATCCGGAGAGCCAGCGACTAGACTAAGATCTCAGGAGCTGCAGCAGCTGATCGCAGCACTGCTGGAGTTCATGGCAGTGTGCAAGCGCGCCATACGGGTTCATCTTCGGCTTATTGGTGAAGAAGACCAAGACTTTCACTCTCAGCTGGTCAATGGTTTCCAGTCTCTCACAGCCGAGCTTTCTCACTACATCCCCGCCATTCTCTCCGAGCTCTGAAACCCGCACTACTTTCTGTAAGGTCTGTTTTTGGAGCCTGCATCTATCGCCTCTGCTTTCCCATAAAATATTCATGGAAATCTATGTCTTTCATGAAGTTGAGCTCGTAAATTATTTTCATTTACCCGACTAAAGTTCTAAGTGAAATTTAAATGGGTATTGTTCTAATATTTTGAAGATTCCAGAATGGCCCCACCTGTGCTTCATATCCGACAACATGACCAGATTCAGTACTTTTATTTTTATTATTTAGCTCTCTGTCTGTCTCTGTCTGTCTCTGTCTCTCTCTCTCTCTCTCTGTGTTAACCTCTGCCGTCGCCCTTTGAGGATTCTCGGTCTCACTGTGAACTTTATTCCTTGCCCGTGAAAACTCTGACGAGCCCAACCCCAGTCAGCGAGGTAATTGGTGGATAAAAAAAAAAAAATGTAGCAAATTGGTCGAAAGCAGTCCAGACGAATTGAGATCAACGGTGCAGAGACTTGAGGGGGGGACTAGAGAAGGGGCTCCTCTCCGGAACCAGCACAAATCACGGGTCTGCCCAGTTGCCCTGCAGCCCTGCGGCGACCCTAGGTACTGCGGCTTCCAGCATCTTGACGGCTTAATTTTTCTTACAGCACCCTATGTCGAGGCCCATCCGGCAACAACGCCTAGCCCTGCCCGACCGCTGAGTTCGTCATGTTCACTTATCAAAGCGGGAATTAAAGGCCGATCCTGCGGAAAGTAGTTGTAAAACACACCAAATCTTACAGATCCAATCACGGATCTGCATGAGCCTCTGCCCTGAGCTCAACATTTCTCTGTCACAAAGATTAATCTACTCGCATCGCTTAAGATTCCCTCGCCCGGTCGGACAATGAACATTACGAGTGCGCTTGTTTGGATCTAGATGAACTTTATAGTCTTATTGAGTTGAGCAGGTCATCCATTCCATCCAGGAGAGACACATCGTGATCATCATCCCCTCATTTTCTAGCACATTTAGGCCTTAAACGACGAATTTGGCACTCCTTGCAACCAGGTGGCAAGACAAAAAATTCATTGTACCAATATGTTTTAGGGACTGACTTCTCGTTCTAATGTTGTTCATCCTTTTGAAACCTCCGAAGGGCTCCTTCTTCTCTCTCTCTCTCTCTCTCTCTCTCTCTTTCCCCCCCCCCTCCCACTCTTTCTCGTTCGCAACCGAAGCCTTTGTCCTGGCTGGAGGAACACAGATAAATATATGTAGAGAAAGGCATAGCAAGATCCAAAATTTGACTTTTTTCTTGTCAGCGAGAAACTTTGCAAAGAAGTGGTAAGAAAAAAACCAATGGTAGGGATGGGGGGAAGGAATATTTTGAAGCCCAAGACTAGTAGTGAGTAAATTTAAAAACAAGAATAACATGAAAATGCATATTTTTGAATTTTCAGAAAGTAAATCTAATGTCCTTGCTATTTTGGGGAGTATATAAAAAAACACACACGATAGCAAGAGGAGAAAGCTTATCAAGGTTTGTAGATAGATCTTGGAGAAAGGTACACATCAAAAGACCATAGGAGGCAAAGAAAAAAAAATTCAGCTTCAAGAAGAAGATGACAAAGACATGTTTCTCCATCAAGAGGAGTTGATGGAAGACAATTTATCAAATAAGATGATCTAAAAATTTCATAATACCAAAAATTATGAGGCTCAATTGGCTAGAAAAAATTGATAGTCATTTAAAGGGTATCAAAACGAGGAATGAAATGGTGGTGGTAGAAAATGGTAGGGAGGGATGAATAGAAATGGACCCTAGGAAAGCCCGAATGCTTTATTACCATGTGTGAGGACAAAGTAAGGGAAAATGGGGGTCTAAATCTGTTAAGGGAGAGAGATCCATTTATAGATGAATAAATGGTCTCGCCTAAGTAGGCCAAGGGGTATAAGAACAAGGTTTTTGTAGATTAATTGTGAGAAAGAAGAAACCCTTAATCTTTGTCATTCTCTAAAAATCAAACTGGAAGGGCACAATTATATAGCAGTGGAGAGAGAGAGATAGAGAGAGAGAGAGAGAGAGAGAGAGAGAGAGAGAGAGAGTAATCTCTCTCTCACGAGGGCGACAAAAAAGAATTTCATCCCACCTTCCTCTTCGGTGCTCTGTCTCCATCTCCACGATGTGTTGTCTCTATCTCTATCTTTCACTGCACTCCCTCTTCCTTTTGATGAATAAGGGTTGAATCCATGGAGATTTTGGAAAATTTTATAGGTGTTCTTGAAATTCGGTCAAATTGGATGGAGAAATGAGTTGAGTAATTAGGGATTTTAGTGTTTTTGGAAAGAAGACTCCAAGACGAATCCATAAAAGAAAAAAAAATCACTCGATTTGAATTTGTATTCATTGAGAAATTAAGGAGCTAAATCAAGGTAGAAAAATTGATCGCCAAGAGAGAGAAAACATTGAAAAATTATAAAATTTGACTAATCTATTGTTCCAAATTGAAATCTAATGCTACAGGAAGAAAGATTAGGAAGAAAACACAAAATCTAATCCAAAATTGCACCCAAAATGATCCAATTCATTGTCAGATCAAGCCTTTTCATTTCACGTTTTGAAAAATAAAAATTCAGAGTTTAAGCGACGAATTCTCCCTATTCTCTCAATGAAATCTTGATGTCAAACACTCCTCGGATGTGGAAATGAGTCTAGAAGAGGAAGAAACAAGATATTCAAGGATTGAGGCTCTAAATAGTTTGATTAATCAAAACATCAGAGAATGCTCTACATCGTCAAAGAAAGGGGTATAAATAGATGAAATTTGGGTGTGGCCATTCAATCTGCCTCTTCATCTTCGATCAACGGCTCAGATGAAATGCATAGAGTTGAATTGATGGCGTTAAGTTGTGTTCGTCAGATTGATGATGGAGCATCCAAATTTTGTTGCGTCATTGTCCACACACGAATCGTCGTGAACAACTCATCATTTGATCTTCTACAGACGCTCATGATGCTACCATGTGTTGCTTTGAGGAGTCCATCATGCGCATTGAATCTAGACCGTTATAGCTCTCTTGATGGATGGCATGGACTCACTCTACTTTATAACATGAATCATCGCCCAATCAAAGTGCGCCGTGTACTACTTTAAGGAAGTGAAAATTGACAATCACGATTAATTCAGGCGATTTCATGCTTTCAGAATGCGCCACGTCACTTACATAAAAGAAATAAAAACATAGTCCTACATTGGAGAAATTGATATGAAATGACGGGTATAAAAAGGGGTGCATGCTTAGTGGGCTAGCATATATGCTTTAAAAGGATGCTTAAGCACTAATTATTCACACACACATGCAAATGTCGCCATGTGGCCCATGCAAGCACACTTTGCCATGTCAGCTGGCACATCAACGCACGAAATAAAATCATTTTTACTATTTTAAATCAATATAAAATAAATAATAAATCTATAAAAATTCCATAAAATCCTTAAAAATTAGAAAATTCATAACTCCTTTTTAATCTAACTTTTTTGTTTGATTAGAAATTAAATAATCTACCATTCTAAAAGGTTAAATTTGATAAATAACAAGAAAATAAATTATCTAAAAAATATACTTATTTCTTGTCGAAAAAAAGAGTGTATACAAAAATATTTTATCTTATTATTTCATATTAAAACTCAATTATAATCTCAAATATAAAATACAAATAATCTAATTTCAAATATCTTTATTTACTTATTTATGATTATCCCTAAAAATAGTACATTTTGAGATTATAACTTTAAATTTCATAGAATGATAGATATGCACCCAAAGTATGATAACATGAATAAGACTGGAATGGTTTATACCTTAATTTGTATTAATAATCATATAATTATTATTATACATTACATGTTATCACCTTCCCTCCTCTCTCGTGTGCATGATAGAGAAATTTTCCATCACGACACTTCTCTTTCTCCTTTGCTCGGATCTAAGGCTCGA